>JAFEUB010001376.1:672500-682397 GCA_024529925.1 Ophthalmolycus amberensis | reverse complement strand
TTTCATCAGAGAAATAACATTTCGAAACACTTCAACGAAAGACAAAAGGCTGTAAAATCAACAGATTGAGTTTAACAAGAATCCGGATGAAGGAGAGCGAGTTAACGTTAGCGGTTAATAGCTAACCGCTAACGTTAAGGGGCTTAATTGAGTTACACTATGATGCCTTCACGCTCCTGCTCAGTGAACATGAGGACTGGCTGAAGGTACATTATTACGTTATCGTGATGTGGTTCAACATGTCATCTGTAAAATGTAGTTTTGGTGATAAACTAGATAAATCGGTAGTTTGAAGGAGTTGTTTTTACATGAATATAAAATAGATATTAGAGATGAATTATGAGCTGGTTACCTTCATAACACGAGCTTTAAAACAGATTATTATACATCAATATATACAACATGATGCTGTTGTTGACATTTTAGGATTTTACTTTTGTGTTTTCCTGAGACAAAGTAGTTTACCAAGTTAACCATGCTATTATTTTAACAGTTAAAAGAAACATTCAGAATACGCTTAGTTAAACTCAGGAGTATAGCTGGTCCACCTTGAGTCCACCAGAGTTGTTGCTACATTAAGGTTTAACCCTTCACTTAAATCAATCAGCTGGCTGACAAGCAAGACAATAGAACTCAACTTGGTCTCCTCAAGAGTATTGAGGAGTTGAAGCATTTATTTCCCCGAAAAATAAACAGTACAAACACTGAACCACCACGTTCTCGGCTTTAACCTCACCGATAGCTTCTCAACTAGCTAAGATAAGCTAAACTAGACTAAACTTAACTTCATACAAAGCTGACAACCTTACAGCTAAGCTAGACTAAACTTAACTTCATACAAAGCTGACAACCTTACAGCTAAGCTAGACTAAACTTAACTTCATACAAAGCTGACAACCTTACAGCTAAGCTAGACTAAACTTAACTTCATACAAAGCTGACAACCTTACAGCTAAGCTAGACTAAACTTAACTTCATACAAAGCTGACAACCTTACAGCTAAACTAGACTAAACTTAACTTTCATACAAAGCTGACAGCCTTGCAGCTAAACTAAAAAAAATTTGACACATAGCTTGCATCAGCTTTTGGTTTCCAAAGTGTGGAGGAACTCCGAACTCTTACAACAGAATCAAAACAAGAAGGAAGCCGTTAAAGTTAATATAGCTGAGCTTCGTCACACGTGAACAGAACAAAAGAGGAAGTCTCTTTGTATTTATCCAGTAAATTAAAGTGTCTCTATTTTATTCTCTTGAATCACTTTACTGATCTTGTTTTTGTTAATCTCTTTTTCCTTAGCTGGCTTTAGCCATCGGCAGATCTCGCTCTTCAGATGGCCTCATGGAAAGGATGTGTTCACACGCTCATAGAAAAGTAAGACTTCCCACAACCACACAGCTGAAACTTTTTAAACAAACGACATGTTGACAGTAGACAGGAACTACAAATATGGCCAACGGATCAGTAATAATGTTCAATTCATTACAGACGGAAAGTTTTACAGATAAAATATCTTTGATGGTTAAAGACGTCTTTCACACCTGCAGTGCTGTAACTTTCACACCTGCGGTACGTTTACCTGTAACTTTCACACCTGCGGGACGTCTGACTAACTTTCACACCTGCGGGACGTTTGCCTGTAATTTTCACACCTGCGGGACGTTTGCCTGTAACTTTCACACCTGCGGGACATCTGCCTGTAACTTTCACACCTGCGGGACGTCTGCCTGTAACTTTCACACCTGCGGGACGTCTGCCTGTAACTTTCCCACCTGCGGGACGTCTGCCTGTAACTTTCACACCTGCGGGACATCTGCCTGTAACTTTCACACCTGCGGACGTTTGCCTGTAACTTTCACACCTGCGGGACGTTTGCCTGTAACTTTCACACCTGCGGGACGTTTTGCCTGTAACTTTCACACCTGCGGGACGTCTGCCTGTAACTTTCACACCTGCGGGACGTCTGCCTGTAACTTTCACACCTGCGGGACGTCTGCCTGTAGCTTTCACACCTGCAGGACGTTTCCCTGTAACTTTCACACCTGCGGGACGTTTCCCTGTAACTTTCACACCTGCGGGACGTTTCCCTGTAGCTTTCACACCTGTGGGACGTTTGCCTGTAACTTTCACACCTGCGGGACGTCTGCCTGTAACTTTCACACCTGTGGGACGTCTGCCTGTAACTTTCACACCTGTGGGACGTCTGCCTGTAACTTTCACACCTGTGGGACGTCTGCCTGTAGCTTTTCACACCTGTGGGACGTCTGCCTGTAACTTTCACACCTGCGGGACGTCTGCCTGTAGCTTTCACACCTGTGGGACGTTTGCCTGTAACTTTCACACCTGCGGGATGTTTGCCTGTAGCTTTCACACCTGCGGGACGTTTGCCTGTAACTTTCACACCTGCGGGATGTTTGCCTGTAACTTTCACACCTGCGGGATGTTTGCCTGTAACTTTCACACCTGCGGGATGTTTGCCTGTAACTTTCACACCTGCGGGACGTCTGCCTGTAACTTTCACACCTGCGGGACGTCTGCCTGTAGCTTTCACACCTGCGGGACGTCTGCCTGTAACTTTCACACCTGCGGGACGTCTGCCTGTAGCTTTCACACCTGCGGGAAGTCTGCCTGTAACTTTCACACCTGCGGGACGTTTGCCTGTAACTTTCACACCTGCGGGACGTCTGCCTGTAACTTTGACACCTGCGGGACGTTTCCCTGTAACTTTCACACCTGCGGGACGTTTCCCTGTAACTTTCACACCTGCGGGACGTTTCCCTGTAACTTTCACACCTGCGGGACGTTTGCCTGTAACTTTCACACCTGCGGGACGTCTGCCTGTAACTTTCACACCTGCGGGACGTTTGCCTGTAGCTTTCACACCTGCGGGACGTTTGCCTGTAGCTTTCACACCTGCGGGACGTGTGCCTGTAACTTTCACACCTGCGGGACGTTTGCCTGTAGCTTTCACACCTGTGGGACGTCTGCCTGTAACTTTCCCACCTGCGGGACGTTTGCCTGTAGCTTTCACACCTGTGGGACGTCTGCCTGTAGCTTTCACACCTGTGGGACGTCTGCCTGTAACTTTCACACCTGCGGGACGTCTGCCTGTAACTTTCACACCTGCGGGACGTCTGCCTGTAGCTTTCACACCTGCGGGACGTTTGCCTGTAACTTTCACACCTGCGGGACGTTTGCCTGTAACTTTCACACCTGCGGGACGTTTGCCTGTAACTTTCATACCTGCGGGACGTTTCCTGTAACTTTCACACCTGCGGGACGTCTGCCTGTAACTTTCACACCTGCGGGACGTTTGCCTGTAGCTTTCACACCTGCGGGACGTTTGCCTGTAACTTTCACACCTGCGGGACGTTTTCCTGTAACTTTCACACCTGCGGGACGTTTGCCTGTAACTTTCACACCTGCGGGACGTTTGCCTGTAACTTTCATACCTGCGGGACGTTTGCCTGTAACTTTCACACCTGCGGGACGTTTGCGTGTAACTTTCACACCTGCGGGACGTTTGCCTGTAACTTTCACACCTGCGGGACGTTTTCCTGTAACTTTCACACCTGCGGGACGTTTGCCTGTAACTTTCACACCTACAATGCTGTTGTCCTCTGTGACTCACCTGTCCATGTCTCCGCCCCCTCTCAGGTACAACAATGACATCAGCTCGATGTCCTTCCTCATAGAGATTCTCACCGTGTTGCCGGAGGAAGTTCATAGTCGATCTCTACGAATCGGAGCCAACCGAAGGACGGAAATCATCGAGGATCTGGCGTATTACTCCAGCACTGTCGTCACTTTGCTGGTTCGTTTACCTTATTTCGAGCTGTTTAACTTTCTGATTTTCACAGTCGTGAACATTTGATGTTAAATGACTCAATGTTTATTGTTTATTATTTAGACGACCCTCATCTCAGACTGAAACGCAGAAATCTTCCTCACTCTTTTGTTTTTACTTTATTTAAGACGTCGTGTGTGGAGAAGGCGGGTAGCGACGAGAAGATGCTCATCAAGGTCTTTCGCTGTTTGGGTAGCTGGTTCAACCTGGGGGTCCTCGACAGTAACTTCATGGCCAGCAACCAGCTGCTCATGGTCCTCTTCCAAGTCCTGGTGAGGTTTAAACTTGTCTAAACAGGTTTACAGGGACGCCTGCTTCCTGTTTTTACAGGATCATCGTGCATCATCAAAACGACGTATGAAAACAGTTGCATACGCTACAACAGTGTTCGGTCTCATGTTTCCCACAGCAGAGGGATCAAACCTCCACCAACCTCCATGAGGCGGCATCGGACTGCGTGTGCTCGTCCCTCTACGCCATAGAAAACGTAGAGACCAACATGGGGTTGGCTCTACAGCTCTTACAGGGCGTCCTCACGCTGGAGACGGCGTATCACATGGCCGTGGCTCGAGAAGACCTCGACAAGTGAGCACCTTCTAAATTCATCCTAATTATTCATCCCTAAGGAGATTAATCTCTGCCATGAGGATTTCTGTAATTCATAGAGGCAGCAGCGTTACGCTGACGACATAGCGCTAATAATAATAAATATTATTTATACAGCAATTTATTAATAAAAAAGTGCTTTAGGTAGTTCGATTTCAATAATTCAGGAGGCATTGATGCAAATGACAGTCAATTAAATATAATACAAAAATAAAATGGAATAGCAATACTTTTTAAGATAAAAAAATATGTAATAAAAGTAATTATCCTGATCAGATACATGGTAAATAAATCAGTGTGTCAGCCTCATTTACGTTTGATTTCTGCCCTCAGAGTGCTGAACTACTGCAGGATCTTTACCGAACTCTGCGAGACATTTTTAGAGACGACAGTCAGGAGTCCAGGCCAGGGTATGGGAGACCTGAGGACACTGGAGCTGTTGCTGATCTGTGCAGGACACCCGCAATATGAGGTACAAAAATAACCACAACACAAGTACATTAACACTACAGCACACTCAGTACAAGGTATGAAAATATCCGCAACACCCTCAGTACAAGGTATGAAAATATCCGCAACACCCTCAGTACAAGGTACAAAAAATAACCACAACACAAGTACATTAACACTACAACACCCTCGGTACAAGGTACGAAAATAACCACAACACCCTCGGTACAAGGTACGAAAATAACCACAACACCCTCGGTACAAGGTACGAAAATAACCACAACACCCTCGGTACAAGGTACGAAAATAACCACAACACCCTCGGTACAAGGTACGAAAATAACCACAACACCCTCGGTACAAGGTACGAAAATAACCACAACACCCTCGGTACAAGGTATGAAAATAAACCCTTCCGTTTGATCTCCATGAATTTGTGATACTAATCCTCTTTCCTGGTCTCCCTGTTGTCTTGTATTTGTTCTGATCCAGGTCGTGGAGATCTCCTTTAACTTCTGGTACCGTCTTGGAGAACATCTGTATAAAATAAATGATGCAGCGCTTCACACCATCTTCAGACCGTACATCCAGAGACTTCTGCACTGTTTGGCACGACACTGTCAACTCGATCCAGACCACGTAAGTCACCTGATCAGGTCTACACAGAACCATTTGAAACTGATAAAATCCTCAACCAGAACTTTATTAGTCTGGTTTTATTTTCCTATCATGCTGAGGAACCCGGATCAAGTCTACACAGAACCACCTCTAACTGATAAAATCCTCAGCCAGAACTTTATTACTCAGATATTAGTCACATACTTTGACATAAAATCAAGACAACACTCTCACAAATACTGTTCAAGTTCTGTTGGAGTTAAAATGTCAACTATCTAATTGTTGTGACCCAACAGGACGGAATCCCAGAGGACACAGATGACTTTGGGGAGTTTAGGATGAGAGTCTCTGACCTCGTTAAAGACGTCATTTTTCTTGTTGGATCCATGGAGTGTTTCTCTCAGGTAAAGTTTGAATCTACAACAAAAGGCTTGTCGATTGATTCTATTTGTAAATGTTCTCCACTGTTTATTTTCAGTCAAATATTCTACTTTAAAATATCTTCTGTTTGTTCTCGTTTATATTCTACTTTAAAAGTCTTTGTTCTCTTTCATATTCTATTTTAAAAGATGTTCTGTTTGTTCTCAGTTATATTCTACGTTAAAAGAAGGAAACCCTTCCTGGGAGGTGACGGAAGCTGTTCTATTCATCATGGCTGCAATTGCAAAAAGTGTAGATCCGTGAGTATCTGAAGATTCTTTTTAGAATCAAAGGTTTTTTTCCTTCAGGAGAAAGAAAATATGAAACACGTTAAGGATATCAGTTTATTTTTTAACCCTAAACCTCCTGGTGTGTTCTTTCCGTATGATTATTCTGAATCTGTCAGGAATACATGTCATTAAAAAGTTGTGTGTTTATCTTTCAGAGACAACAACCCAACGCTGTCGGAGGTGTTGCAGCAGGTGGTTTTACTTCCGGAAACCGTCCATATGGCAGTTCGTTATACGAGCATCGAGTTGGTCGGGGAGATGAGCGAGGTCGTGGACAGAAACCCAAGATTCCTCGGTAAGCGTTCATGATTTAGTTTAAGATTAGTGAGGAGTCAGCAGGCATTCAATGGCAGAATAAAACCGTTCAATGTCAGAATAAAACCGTTCAATGGCAGAATAAAACCGTTCAATGGCAGAATAAAACCGTTCAATGGCAGAATAAAACCGTTCAATGGCAGAATGGCAAAATAAAACCGTTCAATGGCAGAATGAAACCGTTCAATGGCAAAATAAAACCGTTCAATGGCAGAATGAAACAGTTCAATGGCAGAATGAAACCGTTCAATGGCAGAATGGCAAAATAAAACCGTTCAATGGCAGAATAAAACCGTTCAATGGCAGAATGGCAAAATAAAACCGTTCAATGGCAGAATGAAACCGTTCAATGGCAAAATAAAACCGTTCAATGGCAGAATGAAACAGTTCAATGGCAGAATGAAACCGTTCAATGGCAGAATGAAACAGTTCAATGGCAGAATGAAACAGTTCAATGGCAGAATGAAACCGTTCAATGGCAGAATGAAACAGTTCAATGGCAGAATAAAACCGTTCAATGGCAGAATAAAACCGTTCAATGGCAGAATAAAACCGTTCAATGGCAGAATGAAACCGTTCAATGGCAGAATTAAACCGTTCAATGGCAGAATAAAACGTTCAATGGCAAAATAAAACCGTTCAATGGCAGAATAAAACTGTTCAATGGCAGAATAAAACCGTTCAATGGCAGAATAAAACCGTTCAATGGCAGAATAAAACCGTTCAATGGCAGAATGAAACCGTTCAATGGCAGAATGAAACCGTTCAATGGCAGAATGAAACCGTTCAATGGCAGAATTAAACTGTTCAATGGCAGAATGAAACCGTTCAATGGCAGAATGAAACCGTTCAATGGCAGAATGAAACCGTTCAATGGCAGAATGAAACCGTTCAATGGCAGAATAAAACTCTTCAATGGCAGAATGAAACCGTTCAATGGCAGAATAAAACCGTTCAATGGCAGAATAAAACTTCAATGGCAGAATGGGAAAATAAAACAATTCAATGGCAGAATAAAACCGTTCAATGGCAGAATGGCAAAATAAAACCGTTCAATGGCAGAATAAAACCGTTCAATGGCAGAATGGCAGAATAAAACAGGCAATAAAAGGTGTTTTGACTGGACTGATTTTATACTGGTAACCAGTGAGGAGAAACTGGACTGATATGATATATGACTTGTCTTTATTGTCCTGACTCTGTAAAGGTGGTACGTTTATTTTGAAAACCCTGACTCTGTGTTTCCTCTTCCTGTCACAGACCCCGTGTTAAACTACCTGATGAAAGGCCTCAGAGAGAAATCTCTGGCGTCGGCAGCAGCGAAGGCAATCCACAACATCTGTTCAGTGTGCAGAGACCACATGGCTCAACACTTCCAGGGTCTACTGGACATCGCTCGGGCCCTGGACTCCTTCGTCCTGTCGACCGAGGCCGCTGTAGGACTGCTTAAAGGTACGTTAGTACACCTTTAAAGACATCGGCAGGTCAGTGCACCTGACACTATCCCCACCTGGCTAATTAGTATTCATAATCACTAATTCTAATACCTGACAACTCCCAGCTAGTGCTGATGGGTCGGTGGGAGCTGCTGCTTGTGTGCACCTGATGGGAAAACTTCAGTTATTTGTGTATTTACCTGTACAGGTACAGCTCTGGTCCTCGGGTCTGTTGCCTCAATGTTACGCTTTGTGTATTTACCTGTACAGGTACAGCTCTGGTCCTGGCCCGTCTTCCTCTGGAGAAGATTGCAGAATGTCTCAGTGATCTCTGTGCTGTTCAGGTCATAGCTCTAAAAAAGGTAAGTCACCTGTCTGTCCTCCTGACTCTGAATAAAAGCAGCACTTTTAAAACGAATACCAAAGTTAATGTTTTATTTCGTCTTTCAGCTTTTGACTGAGGAATCTACGAATGGTAAATCAGCTGATCCCACCGTCTGGCTCGACAGACTGGCTGTTATCTTCAGGTGAGTTTACCTGTATTCAAATTTCAAACTTTATTTAAATTATCGCAGCAGCAGACTGTGAATAGCTTCTTACAATTTGTTTGTTTTTCCTACAGACACACAAACCCTATTGTAGAGAACGGACAGACTCACCCCTGTCAGAAGGTCATTCAGGAGGTAAAACACCTGAGCTCACCTGAATTCTTCCTGGAAGACTCGTTTGAATATTTACACAAAGTATTTTATTCATGATCAACCTCCCTGTAGAGCCGTTCGTATGTTATTGTTACGTTTTATCTGTATCATGTGACTCCACTGTCAATGAGATACTGTATTCAATGAACATGTCTTACCTGTAGGGTTTGTTTTACATTTCTTACCTGCGTCATGTGACTCACTTCTAGATCTGGCCAGTGCTGTCGGAGACTCTGAACACTCATCAGGCTGATAACAGGATCGTGGAGCGATGCTGTCGCTGTCTCAGGTTCGCTGTACGATGTGTCGGGAAAGGCTCCGCCTCCCTGCTGCAGCCACTGGTCACTCAGGTGAGACTCACCTGGACCTGTTTGCTTTCCTGATTTGTAATGAGTAGGACTGATCGGATCTCACGAGCAATCGGTGGTATTAGCGTCTTTTATAGTTCGTCACATTGCATCAGGTGATAAATCTAAACCCAGAAAGAACACTAAAAAAACACAACACACCTGTCCATGTGTTTGTTTTAACACACCTGTCAATGTTTGTTTTGATTGGCTGTTCGGTGTCATCAGATGGTGAGTGTGTATCAGGTGTATCCACACTCCTGCTTCCTGTACCTGGGCAGCATTCTGGTGGACGAGTATGGCATGGAGGAGGGTTGCAGGCAAGGACTGCTTGACATGTTGCAGGTAAACGCACCGACACACCTGCAGAATAGGTGCAAGAACATTTGATTGAGTTACCGTACTTTCCGGACTATAGAGCGCACCCGCTGATTTTTAAAAGAAAAAAGAATTTGTACATAGATAAGCTGCACGGGTCTATAAGCCGCAGGTGTCCCTGTTGAGCGGCAAGATGCTTTTAACAGTACTAAAGCTGTCTTCTTCTCTGAACATCATAACATGTCCGACTCGCTAGCTTCTAGCTACGAGCTACGAGCTACAACAGTTATTGCCTCGTTGCTTTTAGATTCTAATGAGAAGACACGCTGCTTCGTTTCACTTCTTCCGTTTGGTAGCCTTGAGAGACCTTAGTCTGTAAGTATGTCTGTATGAAGCGTGAAAGGATGTACGAAGATATATTATATTCGCTAATGCTAATCGCGGTTAGCATTTCCCCATTGGCGGTAATGTTAAAATTAGCTTAGAAGCTAGCGAGTCGGACATGTTATGATGTTCAGAGAAGAGAACTTTAGTACTGTTAAAAGCATCT
>JAFEUB010001376.1:647500-667500 GCA_024529925.1 Ophthalmolycus amberensis | reverse complement strand
ATTTCATGTTTCAGTAGATTTCATGTTTCAGTAGATTTCAGTACATTTCATGTTTCAGTAGATTTCATGTTTCAGTAGATTTCAGTAGATTTCATGTTTCAGTAGATTTCATGTTCTAGTAGATTTCATGTTTCAGTAGATTTCATGTTCCAGTAGATTTCATGTTTCAGTAGATTTCATGTTTCAGTAGATTTCATGTTTCAGTAGATTTCATGTTTCAGTAGATTTCAGTAGATTTCATGTTTCAGTAGATTTCATGTTTCAGTAGATTTCAGTAGATTTCATGTTTCAGTAGATTTCAGTAGATTTCATGTTTCAGTAGATTTCAGTAGATTTCATGTTTCAGTAGATTTCATGTTTCAGTAGATTTCATGTTTCAGTAGATTTCATGTTTCAGTAGATTTCAGTAGATTTCATGTTTCAGTAGATTTCATGTTTCAGTAGATTTCAGTAGATTTCATGTTTCAGTAGATTTCATGTTTCAGTAGATTTCAGCAGATTTCATGTTTCAGCAGATTTCATGTTTCAGTAGATTTCATGTTTCAGTAGATTTCAGTAGATTTCATGTTTCAGTAGATTTCATGTAGCAGATTTCATGTTCCAGCAGATTTCATGTTTCAGCAGATTTCAGTAGATTTCATGTTTCAGTAGATTTCATGTTCCAGCAGATTTCATGTTTCAGTAGATTTCATGTTTCAGTAGATTTCATGTTTCAGTAGATTTCATGTTTCAGCAGATTTCATGTTTCAGTAGATTTCATGTTTCAGTAGATTTCATGTTTCAGTAGATTTCATGTTTCAGCAGCAAGTGATTGTTTTCATTATTCTCGTCTCAATGAAATGACACATTTGACTATTTAAAGGACTCATTGGTTCAGATTTCTGGAGGAAAAGTCACGAGATCATCGTTGTGGACAAATCTGTCCTTAGTGGACATGTTGACTGGTATTACTGCAGAATACACTAATACACTAATACTGTGTAATACACTATTACTGTAGGATACTATGTTTTGCTGTGTAATACAGTATATTAGTTTAGAACCGTGTAATACAATATATTACTGTGTATTACTGTGTTTGTGTCATACAATGTGTTCTCCGGTAAGTAAAAACATGATGTATGAAAGAATACTGCAGTGGTGTTTATTGAACATGTCGGAGGTTAAAGGACAGATCTCATGAAGTTATCAGAAACAAACCTGCAGACGATGATTTAGGATTTAGATGTTTTACAGCGGATCACTTCAGTCCGAATGAACGTCTCTTTAGACGTGAGACACACTTCCGTTAACTTGACACAGATCTGATGATCAGCTGAAAGTTTCACTTCTTCTAAAGCTGAGATCAGCTGACGAAGTGAAAAGTTCAGAATCTTTGAAAGTCAGTTCTGTAGTTTGATCGTCATTACTCAGAGGACGTCCAGGGGTCCAACCTCTGGATGTGTGGATCAGGGGACGTCCAGGGGTCCAACCTGTGGATCAAGGGACGTCCAGGGGTCCAACCTCTGGATGTGTGGATCAGGGGACGTCCAGGGGTCCAACCTCTGGATGTGTGGATCAGGGGACGTCCAGGGGTCCAACCTCTGGATGTGTGGATCAGGGGACGTCCAGGGGTCCAACCTCTGGATGTGTGGATCAGGGGACGTCCAGGGGTCCAACCTCTGGATGTGTGGATCAGGGGACGTCCAGGGGTCCAACCTCTGGATGTGTGGATCAGGGGACGTCCAGGGGTCCAACCTCTGGATGTGTGGATCAGGGGACGTTGTTGGGAGTCCAGGGCCCCTGGATGTGTTGGCTCTGCAGGAGCCTCTGCAGCTCCTTGAACTGCTCCACCGTCTGGTCCTTCACGTCAGGGTTTGAGATCTGCAGCCGGATGCTGTCGGTGGACCAACTGAGTTCTCCAGAGAACATCTCTGTCAGGATCCGAGCCACGACGGGAACAACCTGAGGACAACCAGAACCACAGGAAACAAACCGAGTGAAGGATTTAAACGGTGACGGAGGATGAGGAAGAGCGCCCCCAGTGGACAAGTGTTGACAAACAGACCTGGACGATGATGAGCTTCTTCTCTTTGGGTTTCTTGTCGGGCCAGTCCTCCCCGAAACAGAAATAGATCTCGAAGGGTGGCGGGTTCTGAGTTTCCCCTCTATGGAACAGGATCAGCCCTGCGGACCGACACACGTTGATGTAAATGTGTAAATGAGACGGAGTTCTCCACACCTCAGTGATTCAGTACCTTGCAGGAAGTCGTTGAGGCTGAACACCTTGATCTTCTTCTCCCGCTCCAGGGGGTTGGGTGGACCGTGCTCGGGCATGCCGGGTCCGGACCAGAACACTTTGCACTGACAGAGGCGGACGGCATAGATGTCTTGCTCCCAGATCTCCAGGATCAGCCCGCGGTCCATGACGTCCAGCAGGGCGTCGGTGTAGAACCTCTGCTTCTGGTTCTGAACCGCAGACGTCCCGGGGAACAGGACCTGCTGCAGGGTGACGGGTCCAAACAGGTCCACCTGCTCCGGAGTCGGCTCCAGGTGTCCGTAGTAAATCCGGCAGCCCTGAGGGTTACTGACGGTCAGAGAGCCGGTCGACCGGCCTCGATACTGGAACCTCAGGTCCAGATCTGTTACTACGGACGGAGAGGACGTCTGTTACATCTGTTCAACCAACGGGCTTTGAACTAAGGACGCCACCTTCTTACTTCATAACTCACGCTAACCCTCAGCTTTCTGGGTGATACTCAGTGTTGAATAAACTTTTGTGATGTTCAGGGTTGAACCACAGAACCTGTTCCTCACACACCTTCTCCACTGTGAGCCAACAGGTGGGCGTATCGTCCAGGTGGAACAACACACCAGACTTCATCCTTTAATCCTCCAGATGAGACTTAGTGGAGCTTTAGAGTTTTAACATTCAAGAGTCATTCTCTTTCTTTTCCTCCCTGCAGAATAAAGGTTCAACTATACCAGTTCACCTGAGATCAGGACCGTCTGGGATCCGGTGTTCAAGAGCTCCTGGTCGAGGACCACCAGAGACGCATCCTCCATCAGTTACCTGAACCCTGAAGTTCCCCCCCTGCTGCCAGTCTTTGTGCTAAGCTAGGCTAAAGCTAATGTTGTTTTTATTGCCTAGACAAGAACCAAACAGGTGCTACTCACGTGGGACGCTGCTCAGCAGGTCGTACTTGCAAGGTTGCTGGTTCTGGACGTCCCCCATACTGCTGGCCTCCATCGGTGCCGGCTCGGGGGGAGCGGATGCTGCCGGCGGGGGGGGCAGAGAGTTCAGGTCCTGGAGTCCGTTGGAGAGTCCTGCGGCGTGGACGAAGCTCCCCTGAACCACCGTCGGACCCTGAGCCCGGAGGTCGGAGGTCATGGGGATCATGTGTTCAAACGCCGCCTCAGAATGTGCCGGGAAGGAGCCGAAGGAGGGGGGGTCACCGACAACCCTGGGGTCTGATGAGGCATGACATCATCACATTACATCATCACGAGAGGAAACGCTGAAACATGAGACTTCAGTGAAAAGATTCAAACGGAGGAAAGAAGGGAAGAGCAAACGAGGAAGGAAGGAAGAAAGAAGAACAAGGAAGGAAGGAGGAAAGAAAAACAAACAAGGAAGGAAAGATATAAATATAAACCCGACAACAGAAACAGCTGATTAGCTGTGTGGGTTAAATATTCGCTACATCAGGTCTGGAGTCTCTGAACTCTCCTGTTCCATGAAGAACCCGAGGAACCCGAGCCTCGAGGCCTTCGGGTTCCTCGCAGAGCCAGCTTGGTTTCAGCGTGGTACTTACTGATGGTGAGGTCCATCAGGTTGGGCATCTGAGAACAGAAAGACGTCGTCAGTCAGCTGATTAAAGTGTTTAAGAGTGTTATTTTATCAACGTGTCGTCTTCCTCACCTCCTCGTCATCGTCGTCGGCTCCATCTGAGGAAGGAAGCAGATCGATGAGATGAAGATAAAGATGATGATGATGATGTCATCGACCCCTCACCTGTGTTCCCGCTCTGCTCACAGACCTCGTAGATCTTGTACGGTTGAACCGGAGTCTCTTTGGTGCCGTCGTACTTCAGCTGAAACTCTCGGCTCTTGTTCAGAGCGCAGCGGAGGTTCGCCTTCCACTTGGCCGGCTCAGGTTCATCCACGCCCTCCTGGTACTTACCCGTCTCCAGGGCCCACGCCTGCAAGACACAGAGCAGGGCTAACACACCAGCACAGCAAACAAACAGCTGATACAAACAGTCTGTGTTGTTGTGTTGCATGTTTGTAAACAAACAAACAGCTGATACAGTCTGTGTTGTTGTGTTGCATGTTTGTAAACAAACAAACAGCTGATACAGTCTGTGTTGTTGTGTTGCATGTTTGTAAACAAACAAACAGCTGATACAGTCTGTGTTGTTGTGTTACATGTTTGTAAACAAACAAACAGCTGATACAGTCTGTGTTGTTGTGTTACATGTTTGTAAACAAACCGCGGATACAGTCTGTGTTGTTGTGTTACATGTTTGTAAACAAACAAACAGCTGATACAGTCTGTGTTGTTGTGTTACATGTTTGTAAACAAACCGCGGATACAGTCTGTGTTGTTGTGTTACATGTTTGTAAACAAACAAACCGCTGATACAGTCTGTGTTGTTGTGTTACATGTTTGTAAACAAACCGCTGATACAGTCTGTGTTGTTGTGTTACATGTTTGTAAACAAACAGCTGATACAGTCTGTGTTGTTGTGTTACATGTTTGTAAACAAACAAACAGCTGATACAGTCTGTGTTGTTGTGTTACATGTTTGTAAACAAACCGCTGATACAGTCTGTGTTGTTGTGTTACA
This sequence comes from Ophthalmolycus amberensis, assembly GCA_024529925.1. Taxonomy (NCBI): domain Eukaryota; kingdom Metazoa; phylum Chordata; class Actinopteri; order Perciformes; family Zoarcidae; genus Ophthalmolycus; species Ophthalmolycus amberensis. The sequence continues at coordinate 662,671 of JAFEUB010001376.1, read as the reverse complement.
TGTTTGTAAACAAACAGCTGATACAGTCTGTGTTGTTGTGTTACATGTTTGTAAACAAACAAACAGCTGATACAGTCTGTGTTGGTGTGTTACATGTTTGTAAACAAACCGCTGATACAGTCTGTGTTGGTGTGTTACATGTTTGTAAACAAACAGCTGATACAGTCTGTGTTGTTGTGTTACATGTTTGTAAACAAACAAACAGCTGATACAGTCTGTGTTGTTGTGTTACATGTTTGTAAACAAACAAACAGCTGATACAGTCTGTGTTGGTGTGTTACATGTTTGTAAACAAACCGCTGATACAGTCTGTGTTGGTGTGTTACATGTTTGTAAACAAACAGCTGATACAGTCTGTGTTGGTGTGTTACATGTTTGTAAACAAACAGCTGATACAGTCTGTGTTGTTGTGTTACATGTTTGTAAACAAACAAACAGCTGATACAGTCTGTGTTGGTGTGTTACATGTTTGTAAACAAACCGCTGATACAGTCTGTGTTGGTGTGTTACATGTTTGTAAACAAACAGCTGATACAGTCTGTGTTGTTGTGTTACATGTTTGTAAACAAACAAACAGCTGATACAGTCTGTGTTGTTGTGTTACATGTTTGTAAACAAACAAACAGCTGATACAGTCTGTGTTGGTGTGTTACATGTTTGTAAACAAACCGCTGATACAGTCTGTGTTGGTGTGTTACATGTTTGTAAACAAACAGCTGATACAGTCTGTGTTGGTGTGTTACATGTTTGTAAACAAACAGCTGATACAGTCTGTGTTGGTGTGTTACATATTTGTAAACAAACAAACGAACATATTTCGGAGCTCAGAGTCAAACTTTCAGCAGAAACAGATCTGAGAATGAAAGCAGAAGTGGTTACTAGTGAAGGAGGAAGTGACATCAGCAGTAAAGTTCAGTGAGCCAATCAGCACGTTCCATGTTTGAGGAAACACACACTGAACGATGGTTCAATGTGATGAATATGAATATGAATGAGTCTCAGACCTTGAACACGGTGTTCTCCTCCTCACACCCGGAGGAGAGATTGTGTCGTGTCGCGTGTCTCCAGGGGATCTGGAAGAGTCGGTGTTCTGAGCTGAGCCACTGAAGACCAGGATACCTGCCGCTGTTCACCTGAGCCAACAACCAGGGCTTCAGACGGATCCTCCGGGGCTGCACGCTCATACTGGGAGGAGGAGATGATGGAGCACTGGGAGGAGGAGATGATGGAGCACTGGGAGGAGATGATGGAGCACTGGCAGGAGGAGATGATGGAGCACTGGGAGGAGGAGATGATGGAGCACTGGGAGGAGGAGATGATGGAGCACTGGGAGGAGGAGATGATGGAGCAGATGATGGAGCACTGGGAGGAGGAGATGATGGAGCACTGGGAGGAGATGATGGAGCACTGGCAGGAGGAGATGATGGAGCACTGGGAGGAGGAGATGATGGAGCACTGGGAGGAGATGATGGAGCACTGGCAGGAGGAGATGATGGAGCACTGGGAGGAGGAGATGATGGAGCACTGGGAGGAGGAGATGATGGAGCACTGGGAGGAGGAGATGATGGAGCACTGGGAGGAGGAGATGATGGAGCACTGGGAGGAGGAGATGATGGAGCACTGGGAGGAGGAGATGATGGAGCAGATGATGGAGCACTGGCAGGAGGAGATGATGGAGAACTGGGAGGAGGAGATGATGGAGCAGATGATGGAGCACTGGCAGGAGATGATGGAGGAGATGATGGAGATGATGGAGGAGATGATGGAGATGATGGAGGAGATGATGGAGCACTGGCAGGAGATGATGGAGATGATGGAGGAGATGATGGAGATGATGGAGGAGATGATGGAGCTCCTAGATGAGTGGTAACAACAGTTATCTTACAAAGTGTTTAGATTCATTTGAAGCTGCTAAACGGTGACATCCTGTTGACAAACTAACAGTGAAATATATATTTAAATACGTATTATTATTATTATGTATTGCATATTATTTGGTATTAATGATGTTAGAGGTGAAAGTTCTCTTTGATGAAGACCAGGAGATCCAGCTGAAAGCTCTGAAAGACTGTGGACCTTACAGACTTTAAGAAATCCTTTTACTCAACTATAAAGAACTAAATACCTGAGGTCAGCTGCAGGTTCTCTACTGCCCACCTGAGGAACACCTGAGGAACACTGAAACCTGAGGAACACCTGAGGAACACTGAAACCTGAGGAACACCTGAGGAACACTGAAACCTGAGGAACACCTGAGGAACACTGAAACCTGAGGAACACCTGAGGAACACTGAAACCTGAGGAACACCTGAGGAACACTGAAACCTGAGGAACACCTGAGGAAAACTGAAACCTGAGGAACACCTGAGGAACACTGAAACCTGAGGAACACCTGAGGAACACTGAAACCTGAGGAACACCTGAGGAACACTGAAACCTGAGGAACACTGAAACCTGAGGAACACCTGAGGAACACTGAAACCTGAGGAACACCTGAGGAACACTGAAACCTGAGGAACACCTGAGGAACACTGAAACCTGAGGAACACTGAAACCTGAGGAACACCTGAGGAACACTGAAACCTGAGGAACACTGAAACCTGAGGAACACTGAAACCTGAGGAACACCTGAGGAACACTGAAACCTGAGGAACACCCGAGGTCTGCTAAAACTTGTATATATATATATATATATATACGTACGTTCAATGTTCAAGTTGTGAAAGTAAAATCATAAGACGATCTCTGTGGGTCGTGGCTTGTCATGAAGGAGTGATGGTGGATCCCACAGCCAGACCAGCTGAGAACCACTGACCTCCATGAAGCAGGAAACATTATGTTTTCCTGAATTTAAGCTTCTGCATTTTCCAAATGCTCTCGTACTATTCAAACGTATTGTAAGGCTCGTACCGAACGGTTTAATACGAAGACGTACATAGTTACAGCCTTAACAACGAATAATAGCTGTGGCGCCATCATGTGCTTATAAGGTGGTATTTCAGCTGCAGGACAGCAGTGAAGGCCCAGGTATAAAATACACGGCCCACCACTGCTACACTATATATATATATATTATATATATATATATATATATATATATATATATATATATATATATATATATATATATATATATATATATATATATATATATATATATATATATATATATATATATATATATATATATATATATATATATATATATATATATATATATATATATATATATATATATATATATATATATATATATATATATATATATATATATATATATATATATATATATATATAGAGGACTCAGGACTCGGAGGACTCAGGACTCGGAGGTCTCAGGACTCGGAGGACTCAGAGGACTCAGAGGACTCAGGACTCAGAGGACTCAGAGGACTCAGAGGACTCAGGACTCAGAGGTCTGACGGAGACGTGGAACTGATGAACTCTGTTAAATCAGAGAAACGCTCAAAGTTTTCATGACGAGATGTAACTGTTCAGCTTCACGGTGACTGTTCGCTAAACGCACGTGCGTGTGTGTGCGCGCGCCCTTTACTGTACCGGTGGACTCACCTGGTCCCGGTCCTGGTCCTGGTCCTGGTCCTCCGCTCCGTGAGTCGTTATTCAGGAACTCGAACTGAAGCTCATCTCGGAGAGAAAAAAAAAAGTCACGCAGGCTTCAGAATCAAGCGACGTAATGACAAATACTACTTCCTGTTAGAGAGACAAAATAAAAGCCTCAGTCACTCTGGGATGAAAGAATAAGAAACGGAAACTGCTTTCTGTTGAAGAGGCAAGAACAAACATTAAATATGTTACAATTTAAATTAAATTACATAAATACATATAAATATTACATGTAATAAAGAATACTTCTACTACCACTAAATACACACATCTACTAGAAACTACTGCAACCTGAGAAGAAGGCAGCTCTTAATCAATTATGTTATGTATTCATTTAGTTACATATCGAAGCTTTTATTGTGTTTTAAATAAACATTTAGTGGACGGAATGAGACCCTTTGTTTTATTGTGAAGGGGTTTCCGGAGTGTTGATGGTGACAGTTTTTACGGAAGTGCTCGAGGTTCCTCCCTCCCTTCCTTCCGCTCAACACTGAAATAAATAACTTCTACAAACTAAATAAAACGAATTCACTTTATTTAGTTTAGTTGTATGATTTAATATGTTGTTTAAAAGAGACGTTTACAGCTGATGCAAACTTATTGAGTGATCATTTTCAATATGAATTAAAAAATACCAGGAAACTCATTTCTATAAATAATTAGTCTGTAAAATGTCTATAAGATAAATATTTATAATCTATTATAAAGTCTATGGTTGTGACCACTGACTGTAGAGAGAGAGAGAGAGAAAGAGAGAGAGAGAGAGAGACAGAGAGAGAGAGAGAGAGACAGAGAGAGAGAGAGAGAGAGAGAGAGAGAGAGAGAGAGAGAGAGAGAGATATACAGAGAGAGAGAGAGAGAGAGAGAGAGAGAGAGAGAGAGATACAGAGAGAGAGAGAGAGACAAAGAGAGATACAGAGAGAGAGAGAGAGAGAGAGAGAGAGAGAGAGAGAGAGAGAGAGAGAGATACAGAGAGAGAGAGAGAGACAAAGAGAGATACAGAGACAGAGAGAGAGAGAGAGAGAGAGACAGAGAGAGAGAGAGACAGAGAGAGAGAGAGAGAGAGAGAGAGAGAGAGAGAGAGAGAGACAGAGAGAGAGAGAGACAGAGAGAGAGAGAGAGAGAGAGAGAGAGAGAGAGAGAGAGAGAGAGAGAGAGACAGAGAGAGAGAGAGACAGAGAGAGAGAGAGAGAGAGAGAGAGAGAGAGAGAGAGAGAGAGAGAGAGAGAGAGAGATACAGAGAGAGAGAGAGAGACAAAGAGAGATACAGAGAGAGAGAGAGAGAGAGAGAGAGAGAGAGAGAGAGAGAGAGAGAGAGAGAGAGAGAGAGAGAGAGAGAGAGCGCTTTAAACTGTATAAAGAAAGAGACCTGTATTAGTATATTTTGTGACTGTTTAACATTTTGTGCCTTTATTTTGAAGTTTCTCGTGGAGGCGGAGTCGTGATGTGTCACCCTTTCATTGGACAACTCGGATGTCTGATGTTACTCACTGTCATGATGAAGTCCATGTGCTGAAAGCTGTGGGTGTGATTACAGAGCAGTTGTTGGGGTTTTTAGAAGACACTGCAGAAACACACACACAGACACACACACACACACAGACACACACACACACACACACACACACATACACACAGACACAGACACACACACACACACACACACACACAGACACACACACACACACACAGACACACACACACACATACACACAGACACACAGACACACACAACACACACACAGACACACACACACACACACACACACACACATACACACAGACACAGACACACACACACATACACACAGACACACACACACAGATACACACACACACAGACACACACACACACACAGACACACACACACACACACACACACACAGACACACACACACACATACACACAGAATGAGCGGCATGTCTCCAGCAGGTCGTGTGTTGATGCTGATGAGTTCAGATGTTGTGAGTAAAGAAGTGTGAACGTCTTCTTCTGTGAAACAGGAAGTGTTGTTTCCTCCTGAAAGCTCAAAGAGTAAACCAGCGTGTTTCTTTATGCTCGGTGAAGATTCACTGATCACAGCTTCAACTCGTCATAGTTCAAATAAACAGAATGATCAATAATCAATCAATAATCAAAAGCGTTTTCAGGTTTTTGTATCAAAGATTTATTCTGAGTTACAGAATTAGACTTGAACAACGTCTTGGTTTTCATTTCTAAAAGTAAAAAAAAGAAAAAGGAACAATAACAAGAACGTCTTATATCGCCGATACCCGACACACACGTACGCTGATATCCAGTATCGGCATCGGGCCGACGTTAGTATCGCTGCGTCTCTATTGATTTGTCCCGCATGCTGAAGAGCTCCTGGAACAAGACGACATCAGAACTGTGTAGTGAAGCAGTCAGAGGATGAGTCGTGTAAATCTCATTCTGTGATCGTGAACGCGTTTCAGAAGTCGAGATATCGTTTGTTTAATGAAATGTGAGAAATCTCTGATATTGCTGCTCTGTGATTGGCTGCAGAGAGGTGTCCTCTTATCTGTACCCGTCTTCAGACAAACGGATCACCAGTCCATCATCTTGTCCGGGTCATCTGAGTCCTGTGACGTCTGCTCTCATTGGTCTGTCTTCATGTCTTCATGTCTTCATGTCGTGTGATCACCTGAAGACGGTCAACCGTCTCCACCATCACGGGTTCTGAGGGTTTCTGGTCTTTCTATGACAGGAGACAGATGAGAGTGAAATGTTCCTGCAGGGTCGCTGACGATGTTTGATGATGATGATGATGAAGAAGGAGGAGGAGGAGGAGGAGGAGGAAGCAGAGAGTGTTTCCTGGTGTAGACTCCCTGTCTGCCTTGGAAACCTTCTGACTCTTGTTCATGACTGAAAGTTCTGGAGCTCGTCTGTTGGTTTAAATTTAGATCAAATGAATATATTTATTGAAATGAATGAAGTCTCTACATTTAGTGATTATGTTCGTACCTCGTTGGGATGTTGACCGACGGACGGCGATACGTTTTGGTCGTCAGGATTTCGCTGAACTCGTCTTCTCTTCACGGTTCGAAGCACCAGAAACAAACCAGCTGATAGAAACAACAACAGAATCATCGCAGTGATTCCTCCTGCTAGTCTGCTGTCCACATCTCCGAACATCTGCTGCTCAGTGAACGCACCACGAGGAACTACAGAGAGCAGAGAGTTAGTGTCAGTGAACGCACCACGAGGAACTACAGAGAGCAGAGAGTTAGTGTCAGTGAACGCACCACGAGGAACTACAGAGAGCAGAGAGTTAGTGTCAGTGAACGCACCACCACAGTTCCAGACTGTAACTCACCTGATTGTCCTCTCTGCAGGACTTCAATGTCCACTGAAGCTGAAGCTTCTTCTCCAGATTCTTCATCTCTGGCAACAACCTGCATATAGAAATATAATAATGGATTTATTTACAGCAACCAAGAAGGAACATCAATAGTCTGAATAGTTGTATTACACATGAGACGTTCAGGTACGATGGGAGAGTAAATATCAAGTCTCTGTATGCGAGTGTGGCTCTGCAATAACAAGAAATAATATGCAACAGAATATTAGCAGAATGTACAAATATACACAAAACACAGGAGTATATTGAAGATACTTCAATTAATAATTATTAAAGGACCTTAGATGTAATACTGTAACATTCCACAGGGTGGAGCTCCAACTCAAACAATGTATGACGTCTATTAGCTTTATATTTAGTACAGCCTGCTAATGCACACTATTAATGTACAATGTACTCTGAATTACTAAGTTTCACTCAATACTGATCCAGAGAACAGACGAAGGGATGAAGGGATGAAGGGATGAAGGGGTGAAGGGGTGAAGGGATGAAGGGATGAAGGGATGAAGGTTGTTGTTTTGTGGACTTGTGTTGTCGGTTGCAGCAGAAACGGTCCAAGAGTCCAGAGACCTCGAGGTCTGGACCAGGTCAGCATGAATACTGATGATGATGATGACTCGGTGACAGACTCGTCCTCGTTATCCTTCATACATCGTTATGTTACAGAAGCTCCTCCCACCCGGTTTCACTGCATTTTTTATATATTTGTAGAAATATCAAACTTGAGATGAGTAAAGTAGGAATGAAGCGCAGAGAGACCTTTGAGAGAGAGCTGGGTGTCGTCTGCGTACGGGCGGAACTACAGGTGTGACAGCAGCTGTTTGACAGATGTTTGTCACCTTATAGTTGTATAGTAGTACAATGAAGGTAACAATACCACATTATAGTTATATGTATATGTGTATATACAGACACCAGCAGACTCTTCTAGTCAGAAGTACTGATTGAGGGGGAATTGTTCCATTTCATACTGTTTTAAAGGAAGACCCACCTGTAGTATGTGTCTGTCGAAGGCATGCAGTTGGTCCGTCCTGGCGATCAGAACCCCCCCGTTGGTGACTTGGTACAGTCCAGATGCAGGAAGGATGGAGTAGTGGATGTTTGGATTCAGGCCCTGTGATTGGACAGCAGTGATGACTCGTCTGCTGTCAGATGGGTTATAAAACAGGTAAACCAGCAGGTGCTCTTACATCAGAGAAGTCGCGATCTGACGCCCGGATCTGTAACACCTGGTTCCCATAGGTGGTGACGATGGAGGCCGGGCTCGAGTTCTGGACGATGAAACCTTTAAAGGTGGTTCTGTTGAAGACCGGAGGGAACGTGTTCTCACTGAGAACCCTGATCAGAACCGAAACCACACTGTACTTCAGCTGGTCGTCCTCCTGACACACCTGCAGAGGCAGATCAAAGCACAGGTAGATCGGACCTTTTGTTCCGTAGTGAGTGTGATGGATAAAAGGTAAACAGGAAGTAGCACTACCATGACGCTGAGTGTGAAGTCTGCCTCCTGGCGCCGGGCGGTCACAGCTCTGGTGAGCCGGATCTCACCGGTCCTGTTGTTGATCACAAACCTGCCTCGATCCCCACCTGAACACACACACACTCCGTTTAACCGGCTGCAGTATGGGCCTTGAACTCCTCGGCCTCTTTTCCAGTAACACAGTGTTGCAGGGAGAACGTCTTTCTGTGGGCTAACAGGAAGTTAGCGTCGCCCTGTTTTCCTCAACAAAAGACCCAAGGAATGTTTTACGTTTAAACTTATTACACATTTCCATAATCCATTTAGCGCTGATAGAAACACGACTTCTGACGGGTAACGAAGGTCCAGAGAGCCGTGGATGTTGTAGTCATATACCTGAAAGCTCCAAGAACAACACTTTAAAGAGACATTTAACTCAGCAAGTTGTTTTCTCTTTCAGAAACACATTTATTTGATGATTTATTAAATCCCATTCCTCTGGAAACCGTCAACGTTCAGTATCCTGTTCGCTGCCTTCTGTCTGTCAGGATGTTGATCGGCAGCTCACGAGCCCACCTGAGCCTGATGGGAGTGGCCGCTATAAAGATGCACCACCTGAACATGGCGAGGTGCCTCCTCTCCTCTCTGACTCTCACGGCAGCTGCTTCATTTGATTAATTCTTTGGATGTTTGTTTTAGTTTAGTTTGGTTGTTTATTACTGTTATCACTCGTCTTGTCTCCCTCATGTTGCAGCCTGTGACATCAGAGGTGTAAGGTGTCCACAGGAAACTTCTCTCTTCTGGATCACATTCTTTTTGGCATCTTCCGGTTCATACTTGTGCTGCAGCTCTTCTACTCGTAGCTGCAGTCTCATCTTGTCACTCTGAGTCTCCACTGTTCTTTGTTTCTTTCTTCTCTCGTCTCCTCGTCTCTGGGTTCAGTCACAGGAGATCTGGGGTTGGGAACAGCAGCAGGCTCTTCACACACTGGGCAGGTGGTGCCTCAGGCTGTCACAACCCGGCTCCTATAGGCGCTGACAAATACGGCGAAGACACAACAGATGATGATTACGTGAAGTATTTATTTTAACCAAATAAAGAAATAGTTAACTCTGCACGTTGGTCACACACACACCCCCCCCCCCCCCCCCCCCAGACTGGAGACACCTGGGCCAGTGCTCCAGGATGAAGCTCCGCTCTCCTATCACCCCTGGAGGAACGAGAATGGCTCGTTCCAGGCACCTTTGTCGTTCGACGTGTTATGTCGAATAAAACTCTTTTCTTTGGTGACCTGTCTGCGTCTCCCTGATGGTGACCTGTCTGCGTCTCCCTGATGAGGTCATGGCTGTCAGAGCCAGGTCGTGACAGTTGGGGGCTCGTCCGGGATCTGGACCGTTTGGCGGTCGTGGGTATGTAGCTTGGTTTGTTGGGTGCTTCTGCCCTTTCGTATTTGTTTGTAGGGTCACGTCATAGGTGACCTCACTGATCTGTAGTCGGGGTTTCTCTGCATTCCCTGTGGCGCTGTTGGACGGTCGTAGTTCTTTGGGGGAAACAGGCACTTTTGTTTGGGAGATGCAGTAGTTTGAATCTATTTCGGTGCACAGAGACGCGGTTTTGAGATTAGGAGTTGTTCTCTCCTCTCGGCGCGCTTATCCTCCAACTCTGCCATCAGAGAGTTCCCTTTGCTGTTGGGATCTTGGGCCTGCTGCAGAACCTGGTCCAACTGGATCTGGAGGTCTCTATTTCTGTACTGCATTGAATCAGGAAACAGCCTCCTTCTCCCGCTCCTCTTCTCCTCAGTGCTTTGCTCCAGGCAGTTCTGCTACTGGTCAGCTCCAGCTGCTGCTCTTTGTACTGAGACTCTTCAGCGTCTGCTCCAGCGCCACCGTAAAGCTCTCCAGCGCCACGATCTTCATCTGCACCTCCAGCATCTCAGACGTCATGGAGCTCTGGGTGTGTTCGCTTAAACCTCGCAGCTCCAAAGTGGTTAAGAGGCTGTAAACACTGTTTGTAGTCTGTTAAAGCAGATTGTGATCTACCTGACAGGATGCTGTAGATCAGAGTGGTGTTGATTCCTCTGTCTCCATCTTCTGCTCTGATTGGACCGGGAGAAAACTCAAGAACTGCTTCCTGAAACAGAAAATAAATATATATTTGCATTAATGGATGTAAACAAGTACATCTGCTTACAGGAGGGGTCCCCCGGGTTTACCTGGTGTTTCTGTGTGATGTTGGTGGTGTAGGTGGGATTCATGCAGACAGGAACAGCTGGAGAGACAGGTGTGCAGGGCAGGAAGTGAGGATAGTGGTCGTCTCCGTCCTCGATGTTCACAGTCAGAACAGCAGATATGTTGGACTTCTCCACAGTGTTCGCTTCCTGTTCATTCCACAAAACCAGACATCAGGGCCCTGTTTCAGACAGCAGGTTTAACCAACTCTGAGTTAACTAACCCTGAACTCTGAGTTAACTAACCCTGAACTCTGAGTTAACTAACACTAAACTCTGAGTTGACTAACCTTAAACTCTGAGTTAACTAACCCTGAACTCTGAGTTAACTAACCCTGAACTCTGAGTTGACTAACCCTGAACTCTGAGTTAACTAACCCTGAACTCTGAGTTGACTAACCCTGAACTCTGAGTTGACTAACCCTGAACTCTGAGTTAACTAACCCTGAACTCTGAGTTAACTAACCCTGAACTCTGAGTTGACTAACCCTGAACTCTGAGTTGACTAACCCTGAACTCTGAGTTAACTAACCCTGAACTCTGAGTTAACTAACCCTGAACTCTGAGTTGACTAACCCTGAACTCTGAGTTGACTAACCCTGAACTCTGAGTTGACTAACCCTGAACTCTGAGTTAACTAACCCTGAACTCTGAGTTGACTAACCCTGAACTCTGAGTTAACTAACCCTGAACTCTGAGTTAACTAACCCTGAACTCTGAGTTGACTAACCCTGAACTCTGAGTTGACTAACCCTGAACTCTGAGTTAACTAACCCTGAACTCTGAGTTGACTAACCCTGAACTCTGAGTTGACTAACCCTGAACTCTGAGTTAACTAACCCTGAACTCTGAGTTGACTAACCCTGAACTCTGAGTTAACTAACCCTGAACTCTGAGTTAACTAACCCTGAACTCTGAGTTAACGAACCCTGAACTCTGAGTTGACTAACCCTGAACTCTGAGTTAACTAACCCTGAACTCTGAGTTAACTAACCCTGAACTCCGAGTTAACTAACACTAAACTCTGAGTTAACTAACCCTGAACTCTGAGTTAACTAACCCTGAACTCTGAGTTAACTAACCCTGAACTCTGAGTTGACTAACCCTGAACTCTGAGTTGACTAATCCTGAACTCTGAGTTAACTAACCCTGAACTCTGAGTTAACTAACCCTGAACTCTGAGTTGACTAACCCTGAACTCTGAGTTAACTAACCCTGAACTCCGAGTTGACTAACCCTGAACTCTGAGTTAACTAACCCTGAACTCTGAGTTGACTAACCTTAAACTCTGAGTTCACTAACCCTGAACTCTGAGTTAACTAACCCTGAACTCGGAGTTGACTAACCCTGAACTCTGAGTTGACTAACCCTGAACTCTGAGTTAACTAACCCTGAACTCTGAGTTAACTAACCCTGAACTCTGAGTTAACTAACCCTGAACTCTGAGTTGACTAACCCTGAACTCTGAGTTGACTAACCCTGAACTCTGAGTTAACTAACCCTGAACTCTGAGTTAACTAACCCTGAACTCTGAGTTGACTAACCCTGAACTCTGAGTTGACTAACCCTGAACTCCAAGTTGACTAACCCTGAACTCTGAGTTAACTAACCCTGAACTCTGAGTTAACTAACCCTGAACTCTGAGTTGACTAACCTTAAACTCTGAGTTCACTAACCCTGAACTCGGAGTTAACTAACCCTGAACTCGGAGTTGACTAACCCTGAACTCAGAGTTGACTAACCCTGAACTCTGAGTTAACTAACCCTGAACTCTGAGTTAACTAACCCTGAACTCTGAGTTAACTAACACTAAACTCTGAGTTAACTAACCCTGAACTCTGAGTTGACTAACCCTAAACTCTGAGTTAACTAACCCTGAACTCTGAGTTGACTAACCCTGAACTCTGAGTTGACTAACCCTGAACTCTGAGTTAACTAACCCTGAACTCTGAGTTGACTAACCCTGAACTCAGAGTTGACTAACCCTGAACTCCGAGTTGACTAACCCTGAACTCCGAGTTAACTAACCCTGAACTCCGAGTTAACTAACCCTGAACTCCGAGTTAACTAACACTGAACTCTGAGTTAACTAACCCTGAACTCTGAGTTAACTAACCCTGAACTCTGAGTTGACTAACCCTGAACTCTGAGTTGACTAACCCTGAACTCCGAGTTAACTAACCCTGAACTCTGAGTTAACTAACCCTGAACTCTGAGTTAACTAACACTAAACTCTGAATTAACTAACCCTGAACTCTGAGTTAACTAACCCTGAACTCTGAGTTAACTAACCCTGAACTCTGAGTTGACTAACCCTGAACTCTGAGTTGACTAACCCTGAACTCTGAGTTGACTAACCCTGAACTGTGAGTTGACTAACCCTGAACTCTGAGTTAACTAACCCTGAACTCCGAGTTGACTAACCCTGAACTCTGAGTTAACTAACCCTGAACTCTGAGTTAACTAACCCTGAACTCTGAGTGTTACCTGAGCCCAGATGATCACCTGCAGTTGGGTTCTGGTCTCGTAGTCCAGAGGTTTGTTCAGAACTATGTTCCCACTGTTCGGTAGATCAACCCTGAAGAACTCTGGGTCTCGCTGCAGGAAGCAGGTCACAGGTCACAGGTCAGTTCATGGCGACCGACACAGAGCACGGACAGACGTGTGTGGACATCTTACCGACGATTGATCGATGATGTAACTGATCATGTCTCCGTCTGCATCGACGGCCTTCACTGTGAAAACCACAGAGTTCACTGCTGTCAGCTGCAAACACACCAAACAAACTTCATTATAGGTCACAATCCTGTTCACACATCACTAAATATAAGAATCAGGTCAAGAAACATCACTAATACATAAGTATGACGTGAGTTTCTTCTGATAAACCCATATATAAGTTCATATAAACCTATATATATATATATATATATATATAGATGTATATATTGATGTGTAACAGTATAGTAGTGTGTTGTACACATGGTGCAGTTGGCTTGTGGTTGTCTGCTGCTCTACTTCTTACCTCACTGATCGTGTGCGGTTGAATCGTCTCCTTTACAAAGTTTGGTTTGTTGTCGTTTTCGTTGAGAATCTGCAGCAGGATCCTGAAGCTGGTCTGAGGAAACAAACACAGCTTCACTTCTAGCACGTTGCTTACCTGCTGCTGCTGATGTTCGATGGGTCACTCACCTGTACGACGTCGTCCTCGTAGCAGCTGAGCTCTGCTGTCAGCACTGACCCCTGCACCTGAGAGACAAACACACACTTTGTTCCTGTCGGTTCTCCAGCTGAGATGAACTACAGTCAACAGATGGAGCAGCAGGTGCACCTCTCGGTCCAGTACTCTGGAGGCGGAGGTGTTCAGGCGGACGCTTCGACCCTCTAAGTAGAACCAGTGGGCGTTGTCTCCGGTCAGACACAGGCGGACGGTGTTAGCTCCTGGTTCTGGGCTGATACTGAGGTTAGAGATGAACTGACCCACTGGACTGTTCTCTCGGACCGCCGCAAAGATGTCCGACCCCCCCAGACACAGGCTGGCTGAGGACAAAGCACAGAGCATCAGGTGTCCTCCAGGTTCAGACACAGGCTGAGGACGAAGCACAGAGCATCAGGTGTCCTCCAGGTTCAGACACAGGCTGAGGACAAAGCACAGAGCATCAGGTGTCCTCCAGGTTCAGACACATGCTGAGGACAAAGCACAGAGCATCAGGTGTCCTCCAGGTTCAGACACATGCTGAGGACAAAGCACAGAGCATCAGGTGTCCTCCAGGTTCAGACACAGGCTGAGGACAAAGCACAGAGCATCAGGTGTCCTCCAGGTTCAGACACAGGCTGAGGACGAAGCACAGAGCATCAGCTGTCCTCCAGGTTCACACTGTGACTTGTTAGTTGCAGCACTTCTCGTACCAAACAAATCCACAGCGTGCTATAAATGTGTTATTGATGAACTGGTTCTACTCGACCAGCCTGCGAGGTTATTTCTGTCAACAAGCTGTAGGGATGATGATGATGATGATGATGATGATGATGTCTCAGTGTTCTTACCTGTAACAATGTGATACGATAACCTGAGAGCCACCTGCCACAGCAGCAGCCTGCAGGTTCTCAGCATCCTCTTCCTCCTCTTCCTCTTCTTCCTCCTCCTCCTCTTCCTCCTCTTCCTCCTCTTCTTCCTCCTGCAGAGCACACAAACATCACTGTAACTCGGTGTCACAGCTCTCATCAGAGTTCTTCTTCTCTGATCTGATCATGACGCCACGATGTCAAACTGTGATGTCACCCCAAGACGAGACCCGAGCTCATTTCATCAGTCACGAGACATGTTCGTGTTATTTTGCTTATTTGTTCATTTATTTTTGCAGCAGTATAATATATATGAAGCTGATCGGTGTGCATATTGTGGAGGTCCTTGAGCTGTTCGGTCTCTTGCTGGTGGACCCTGATTAGAGGGTCCTTCATAGTCCTGGTCCATGTT
>JAFEUB010001376.1:587500-642500 GCA_024529925.1 Ophthalmolycus amberensis | reverse complement strand
CAATAGAGAGGCTCCGCCCACTCTCCAGGTATCGATCAGTGACCACCTTATACACCTGAACTAACGTTTATCAACACTTATAAACAAACACATTTAAACATTAATAAAGAAACATTGGTAAACATTTACAGTTTGTGTCTCTTTGTTTCCACAGACTGAAGCATCACATTTCTTTGGTTACGTCTATTTCAGACAAGTGAAGGATGTTTCTGTGAAGAGAGGATACTTCCAGAAGGTCAGTTACCTGTTTACACCTGGGTTCATACCTGGTTCACACACCGGTTTACACCTTGATTCACACCTGGTTCGCATCTGGTTCACACCTGTTTACACACCTGTTTACACACCGGTTTCACACCTGTATTCACACCTGGTTCACACCTGTTTACACGCGGTTTAACACCGGTTTCACACCTGGTTCACACACCTGTTCACACCTGGTTCACACACCGGTTCACACCTGTTCACACACCTGTTCACACCTGGTTGACATCTGGTTCACACCTGTTTACACACCGGGTTCACACCTGTTTACACACCGGGTTCACACCTGTTTACACACCGGTTTCACACCGGTTTCACACCTGGTTCACACCTGGTTCACACCGGTTTCACACCTGTGTTCACACCTGGTTCACACCTGTTTACACACCGGTTTCACACCTGTGTTCACATCTGGTTTACACCTGGTTTACACCTGTTTCACACCTGTTTCACACCTGTTTACACCTGATGTTTGTGTCTCAGTCTCTGGTGTTGGTGTCCAGGTTACCGTACACTCACCTGTTTCACTCGCTGCTGCAGATCGTTGCACCTGAGTTCTTTGAGAAACTGGAGCCGTGTCTGGAAGCAGGTGATGATGTCATGCTTGCATCATAACCGTGGACGAATCAGAACAATAGTAATCATGATGTCACTCTGCTGACATCTTCACCTGACGTCTTTCTCTCATCCCTCACAGTGTGTAACGGGATCGACCAATGGCCTCCACCTGTACCTGGACTGACCCTCAACCTGCCTGTGATGGGCGTAGTCTTACAGGTGAGGGGCGTGGTATTGAATGTTAGGGGGCGTGGTCTCACTGGTGAGGGGAGGAAGGGGTGGGTCATATAGGTGAGGTGAAATCATCAGTGGAAGAGTCATATTTTGTGTTAGAAAATATCTGGTCTTTGATGAAAGGTAGTGGACATAAAAACTACAGTCCACTACGACTCCCAGGGTGCATTTCACCAACAGACAGCCAATCAAAGAGCTTCAGATTCTAAGTCTTCTCCATAGCGACACCAGCTGAGGCTCATGGGTATTGTAGTCTAAAGAATCATCTGGTGACCTCTCAGAGTGTGAAGCCTGTACCGACCACTAGGTGGCAGCATTCCACTTTGTAAAGATTTGTACAGTATGTTTGATTTGATTATATACATATGTATAAATAATCAAATAATGACTTGGCTATGATATAGTTTTGTACATTATAACATTATAATATCCAAGTATCCAGGAGGCTGCTCTGTTCTTATGACATTTAACAGTTTATAAGCTTTTTGTATTTTATTTTAACTTTATTGGAATAAAACAATATTGTCCTGTTTTTCATGATAACTTTCATTTATTTTTTCAGGTTCGGATTCCTTCAAAAACAGACAAACCAGGAAGTCCAGTGAGACAAGCTGCTGGAGAGGTCAGGGAGAGAGGACCACCTTCTATTAATCAACACAAAGTGTGAATGAACAATAAAGTTTCATTTGTGTCTTCAGAACCTCCTGCAGACTCCGACTCTGCTGCCAACCATCCACGAACTGGACCTCTTCAAGTCTGTCTCTTCTGCCATATTCATCATCAATATACAAACGATTATTATTAATAATACTCATTATTGTCGGTCTCACCTGTCTCTCTCTCACCTGTCTGTCTCACCTGTCTCTCTCTCACCTGTCTGTCTCACCTGTCTCTCTCTCACCTGTCTCTCTCTCGCCTGTCTCTCTCTCGCCTGTCTCTGTATCTCCCTCTCTCACCTGTCTGTCTCTGTCTCGCCTGTCTCTGTCTCTCCCTCTCTCACCTGTCTGTCTCTGTCTCACCTGTCTCTGTCTCACCTGTCTGTCTCTCTCTCCTGTCTCTCTCTCACCTGTCTCTCTCTCTCTCCTGTCTCTCTCTCTCTCGCTCCTGTCTCTCTCCTGTCTCTGTCTCACCTGTCTGTCTCTCACCTGTCTCTCTCTCTGTCTCACCTGTCTGTCTCTCACCTGTCTCTCTCACCTGTCTCTCTCTCTCTCTCTCCTGTCTCTCTCTCTCCTGTCTCTCACCTGTCTCTCTCACCTGTCTCTCTCTCTCTCTCCTGTCTCTCTCTCTCTCCTGTCTCTCACCTGTCTCTCTCACCTGTCTCTCTCTCTCTCTCCTGTCTCTCTCTCTCCTGTCTCGCTCTCTCCTGTCTGTCTCACCTGTCTGTCTCATCTGTCTCTCGCTCTCTCAGGTGTTTCCAGTCGGTTCTGATACACCTGCAGATGTTCTGGGAGCTCATGTTGCTAGGGGAACCGGTGGTCGTCATTGCGCCGTCTCCCGCCGTCTCCTCGGAAACCGTGCTGGCTCTCGTCAGGTGATGAAACATCCCATAATAATAGAAAATATAGTAAACCGTAATAAATCATATTTCTGATTAAAACAAATTCACCTCAGCTGATGTCAGAGCTCCTGGGAGCCAATCAGAGGGCGGTGTTTGTGTCGTTGTCACTGTGATGTCAGAGCTCCTGAGAGCCAATCAGAGGGCGGTGTTTGTGTCGTCACTGTGATGTCAGAGCTCCTGAGAGCCAATCAGAGGGCGGTGTTTGTGTCGTTGTCACTGTGATGTCAGAGCTCCTGAGAGCCAATCAGAGGGCGGTGTTTGTGTCGTTGTCGTGGTAACAAGGTGTCCTCTCTCAGCTCCATCAGTCCTCTGAAGTTCTTCTGCGACTTCCGTCCGTACTTCACGATCCACGACAACGAGTTCAGAGAGTTCACCACCAGAACCCAGGCCCCGTGAGTACCTGTCTGTGTCTCACCTGTCTGTCTGTGTGTCTCACCTGTCTGTCTGTCTCTCTCACCTGTCTGTCTGTCTCTCTCACCTGTCTGTCTGTCTCTCTCACCTGTCTGTCTGTCTCTCTCACCTGTCTGTCTGTCTCTCTCACCTGTCTGTCTGTCTCTCTCACCTGTCTGTCTGTCTCGCTCGTCTGTCTGTCTCTCTCACCTGTCTGTCTGTCTCTCTCACCTGTCTGTCTGTCTCTCTCACCTGTCTGTGTGTCTCACCTGTCTCTCTGTGTCTCACCTGTCTGTGTGTCTCACCTGTCTGTGTGTCTCACCTGTCTCTGTGTGTCTCACCTGTCTCTGTGTGTCTCACCTGTCTCTGTGTGTCTCACCTGTCTCACCTGTCTCTGTGTCTCACCTGTGTCTCACCTGTCTCTGTCTCTCACCTGTGTCTCACACCTGTGTCTCACCTGTCTCTGTCTCTCACCTGTGTCTCACACCTGTGTCTCACCTGTCTCTGTGTCTCTCACCTGTGTCTCACCTGTCTCTGTCTCTCACCTGTGTCTCACACCTGTGTCTCACCTGTCTCTGTCTCTCACCTGTGTCTCACACCTGTGTCTCACCTGTCTCTGTGTCTCTCACCTGTGTCTCACCTGTCTCTGTCTCTCACCTGTGTCTCACACCTGTGTCTCACCTGTCTCTGTGTCTCTCACCTGTGTCTCACCTGTCTCTGTGTCTCTCACCTGTGTCTCACCTGTCTCTGTGTCTCACCTGTCTGTCTCACCTGTCTCTGTGTCTCACCTGTCTGTGTCTCTCATCTGTCTCTGTGTCTCACCTGTCTGTGTCTCTCATCTGTCTCTGTGTCTCACCTGTCTGTGTCTCTCATCTGTCTCTGTGTCTCACCTGTCTGTCTCTCATCTGTCTCTGTGTCTCACCTGTCTGTGTCTCACCTGTCTGTCTGTCTCACCTGTCTGTGTCTCACCTGTTCAGGCCTAACGTGGTTCTTGGAGTCACTAATCCGTTCTTCATCAAGACTTTTCAGAACTGGCCTCACGTCGTCCGACTGGGAGAAATCAAGATGGCGGGTAAAAGAAGCTCTTCTTCTTCTCCTCCTTCTCTTTTTAAATGAATGTGTAGTGTAGATCCAGTCCAGCAGGTGTCTCCTGTTGTTGTTGTTGTTGACAGTGAACAGAGCTCTGATTGGTCTGAATGTTCTCTTTCAGGTGATTTACCTAAACAGGTGAAGGTGAAGAAACTGTCCAAACTGAAAACACTGGACACTAAACCAGGTAACACCTGAGTCTCTACTCACCTGTTCATCATTCTGTATTATTTCTGAATGTTTTACTTCCTGTCTGCAGGAATCTACACGGCGTTCAAGACGTTTCTACACAAAGACAAGATTCTTATTAAGAGACTATTGAAGGTGAAAATACGTATTGATATTAATACTTATTGATAGTAATACTTATTGATATTAATACTTATTGATGACACATTATGAACTGTATCTTCAGGGGATTCAGAGGAAAAGACCGTCAGAGGTTCAGAGCGCCATCTTAAGGCGACACCTGTTGGAGCTCACCCAGAGCTTCATCATACCGCTGGTGAGTCAACAGCCAATCAGAGCGCTCCGAACCTCTAACCCTTTCTGATTGGCTCCTCAGAAACATCCACGAACAATAAATATGTCCTTTCTTTCAACAGGAGCGCTACATGGCGAGCCTGATGCCTCTGCAGAGGTCGGTGACGCCGTGGAAGGTAAACAGGAAGTGGATCGTTGAGTGGGGGGGGGGGGGTGACCTCACGGTGATGTCATCGGTGGGTTCATGTGTTCGTGTGTTCAGACTCCTCCTCAGGTTCGACCCTTCAGTCAGGACGAGTTCATGTCCACTCTGGATCACGCCGGGCCTCAGCTAACCTCGGTGCTCAAAGGTGATTGGATGGGACTGTACAGGTGAGTCGCTCAGGTGTCACAAAGTCTGTTTTATATTCAGCTCTGGGAAACTCAACAAGTCTTTAAGACATCGTTCTTCATGACTTTGAGAAAAGAGTCTAAATTTTTAGAATGTCGTAACTTTAGAATAAAGTCGTAACTTTTAGAGTAAAGTCTTAATGTTTTCTACTTACTTTAGCAGGAAGTATTTATGTTAATTAATAGTGGCTAATAGGCTGGAAAACAAACTCATGGCCACAATACTGCCTCGTTGTTATGTATGATGTCACGTATGATGTCATGTATTTCCTGTCAAGTTTGAATGAAATATGAAGTGATTCATCTTCTCAGGAAGTTCTTCAGATCTCCTAACTTTGACGGCTGGTATCGTCATCGACACAAAGAGATGACGCAGAAACTGGAGAGTCTTCACCTGGAGGTCATGTGTGACGCTGTGAGTCAGTTCATCTCCTCAGACACACTGTAGTGTTACTGTGACCCTCTGGACCGCTGTGACCCTCTGGACCGCTGTGACCCTCTGGATCGCTGTGATCCTCTGGATCGCTGTGACCCTCTGGACCGCTGTGACCCTCTGGACCGCTGTGACCCTCTGGACCGCTGTGATCCTCTGGACCGCTGTGATCCTCTGGACCGCTGTGATCCTCTGGACCGCTGTGATCCTCTGGACCGCTGTGATTCTCTGGACCGCTGTGATCCTCTGGATCGCTGTGATCCTCTGGACCGCTGTGATCCTCTGGACCGCTGTGATCCTCTGGACCGCTGTGATCCTCTGGACCGCTGTGAACCTCTGGATCGCTGTGACCCTCTGGACCGCTGTGAACCTCTGGATCCGCTGTGACCCTCTGGATCGCTGTGACCCTCTGGGACCGCTGTGACCCTCTGGATCGCTGTGAACCCTCTGGACCGCTGTGACCCTCTGGACCCGCTGTGAACCTCTGGATCCTGTGACCCTCTGGACCGCTGTGAACCCTCTGGACCTGTGAACCTCTGATCGCTGTAAGCCCTCTGGAGCGCTGTGACCCTCCTGGACCGCTGTGAACCTCTGGAGTCGCTGTGACCCTCTGGATCGCTGTGACCTCTGGACCGCTGTGAACCTCTGGAGTCGCTGTGACCCTCTGGATCGCTGTGACCCTCTGGGACCGCTGTGCAACCTCTGGATCGCTGTGACCCTCTGGATCGCTGTGACCCTCTGGATCGCTGGACCCTCTGGGACGCTTGTGACCCTCTGGACCGCTGTGACCCTCTGGACCGCTGTGATCCTCTGGACCGCTGTGATCCTCTGGACCGCTGTGATCCTCTGGACCGCTGTGATCCTCTGGACCGCTGTGATCCTCTGGATCGCTGTGACCCTCTGGATCGCTGTGACCCTGGATCGCTGTGACCCTCTGCTGTGACCCTCTGGACCGCTGTGACCCTCTGGATCGCTGTGACCCTCTGGACCGCTGTGACCCTCTGGACCGCTGTGACCCTCTGGACCGCTGTGACCCTCTGGACCGCTGTGACCCTCTGGATCGCTGTGAACCTCTGGATCGCTGTGACCCTCTGGACCGCTGTGAACCTCTGGATCGCTGTGACCCTCTGGATCGCTGTGACCCTCTGGACCGCTGTGAACCTCTGGATCGCTGTGACCCTCTGGACCGCTGTGAACCTCTGGATCGCTGTGACCCTCTGGATCGCTGTGACCCTCTGGACCGCTGTGAACCTCTGGATCGCTGTGACCCTCTGGATCGCTGTGATCCTCTGGACCGCTGTGAACCTCTGGACCGCTGTGACCCTCTGGACCGCTGTGACCCTCTGGACCGCTGTGACCCTCTGGACCGCTGTGACCCTCTGGACCGCTGTGACCCTCTGGACCGCTGTGACTCTCTGGACCGCTGTGACCCTCTGGATCGCTGTGACCCTCTGGAACGCTGTGACCCTCTGGATCGCTGTGACCCTCTGGATCGCTGTGATCACGTGTCACATTTGAACATGGGGGTCTTCTAACCCTGATTTCTGCCTCTCAGGAGCTGATGAGTTGGACTAAAGACAAGTCTGAGGTGGAAATCGTCGACTTGATTCTGAAGCTGAGAGAGAAAATGGTGATTCAGAAACTAAATACTTTACTAGGACGTGTTGTACTGTGATACTTTCCGTGTATTTTTCCTTTAAAACAGGAAGTGTGTCTATTTTTCAGAATAAAGCTCGCAGACAGCAGCTGCAGATGAAGGACGGAGTTCTAGAGAAACTGGACGCTTTTATAAACTCCATCATGAGCTCTCTGCCTGAAGACCTGCAGACGGTGCTGAGTACACGCAGAGTACACGCAGAGTACACGCAGAGTACACGCTGAGTACACACTTCTTACCCTTTATCATAAAATCTCCACCAAACAGAATAAAATGTTAATTTATTTAAATGTTTTGTTTGAATGATGAATCTTTATTAGAACTTCAGACTTGAACAATGACCAGATGCTATTTTTGTATCGCAGACTGAACTCAGTGAATGTTACTCACATTGTTATTTATTAATATGAATATTAATAATGTGTTATTTGCCTTTTCTCTGATCTCAAACATCTGTAAATATTTAGTTTGGATTTGAAAAGTAAAACCTGAATCATGTTCACATTTTGTCTACTTTGTTTATTAAATATATAAATATTCATCATTTCATCTTCACAAACCTGCTTTTATTAATAATTCTTTAATCCGAACGAGGCGATGTTATGACTAAAAATGATGACATTTTACAATGTTTTGATACAAATTAACTGTTAATTAATTTCAGAACTTTAAAATGAACCAAACAGTTTGAAGCAAGAAAAGTTTAATTTCAACAAAGGAATCAAAAATATTTATCAGTGATATGAAGAAATGTATTAATTAAATAAACCTTTTAAATGTTTCCTCACATTAAGATAAACACAAGAAACCCAGAAACACCGTCACTTTGGTGTTATCTTCTCGGTCCACCAGGTGGCGCCCTGCAGCCTGCTGGTGGTTCTAGTGCAGGTGTTCTACCTCTTGGTCCACCAGGTGGCGCCCTGCAGCCCCATGACGGCGTGTCTCTCCGGCGGGCTGAAGTGCAGGATGGTCAGGATGGCGTTGAGCGTCTGCTGCCTCCCGCTGTTGTCCTGCAGCGTCAGGAACTTGTAGGTGACGTTCTTCAGGTACTCCATGTTGGCGCCCTCTCGGCTCTGATCCCGGATGAGTTTCTCCAGTTGTCCTCTCAGCCCGGACGCCTCCTCGTCGTGGCGCTCCCCGTTGGCGACCAGCCTGGCCTGCAGCTGGTGGACATCCTCCTCCAGCCGGTGTTTCTGCCGCCGCAGTCCGCCGGTCTCCGCCTCCTTCCTGGCCAGCTGCTCGGCGTACAGCAGCAGCGTCGGCTCGTTGGGCGCCGCCCGCCGCAGCGCCTGGCTGACCACGTCGCCCTCCGTCTCCGGGCCGAACTCGCGCTCGTCGTCACCGCCGCCGGTGCAGCTCGGCACGACGGCGACCCGCAGCCTCTCCAGCTCCTGGTCCTTCTCGTCCAGCAGCGCCATGGTCCTCTCTCTCTGCTTGTGAAGCTCCGCCTCCAGTCGCAGCAGGTCGTCGCGGTGCGACGCCTCCGCCCGATCCGCTTCCTGTTTGCTGGTGTGCTGCAGTGCCGCCGCCCGCTGCTGCCGCTCCTCCAGCTCGTGGCGCTGCCGGGTCTCGGCCTCGTCGCTCTGGATCCGCAGGTTGATGTACTTCTCCCTCAGCTCGGACAGCTGGTCCCGGACCTCCTCCAGCTCTTTGGCCTGGCAGCCATCTTTGGCGTTCTTGTTCTTCAGCACCACCTGCGCTCGCAGCTTGTAGCGTTCAAACTCGTCCCTGAGCTGCTGGAGCTCCTGCTGGTGGAACACGGAGGCTTTGTCTCTGCCCGGCTCTGTTTCCACCACCAGGTTCTGGATGTTCTGGTCCGGGTTCCTCTGAGCCGCCAGCGATAGCAGCTTCTTCACCTTCTCCAGCTTCTCCTTCAGCGTGACGATGTCCAGCTGAGACTCGTCCATGCCGAGGTCGGAGGTCATCCTGCTGGAGGCGGCGATGGCGAGCGTCTTGTTCTCCGTGTCCAGCTGCAGGATCCGGTCTCTGAGCCTCTGAGCCGCCTGCTGGTCTCTCTGCCTCGACTTCTCGCAGGAACCCAGCAGCTCCGACAGTTCAGAGACTCTCTGCTCAAGACCGGCGACCCTCGACTCTGCATCCTGAGCGCGCTCACGAGCTCGTTCCTCCGCCTCGCAGGCCTGCAAAACAACAACAGTCTCAGGTTATGACCCGGTTTTAGTTAGTTTCGACCTGGTTTTAGATGGTCAGGGTATCAGTTTTACCTTTCTGGTCTCCAGGTGGATCTGCTGCAGGAAGTGTCTTTTCAGCTCCGTCAGCTCTTGCTGCAGCTCGTTCACTCTGGGATCTGGTTTCTTCTGGTCCTCCTCGGCGGCCTGCAGCCTCCTCCTCAGCTCGTCTCTCTCCTCCCTCACCTGGTTCAGGTGGGCCTGGGACTCCGCCCCCCCGGTCCACGGCCTGCGACGTCACGAGAAGAGCGGCGTTGGCGTCCTGCAGGCGGAGCTCCGCCTCCTGTCGCAGGTCTCTCTCCTGCTGCAGGATCCTCTGGAGCTCCCTGAGCTGCTGGACGTGGTCTCCTTGCTCCTGCTCCCTCTCGTGCTGCTGCGTGATGACGCGAGCGCGGCTCTCCGCCAGCTGCTGCTGGAGGGCGCAGAGCTCCGCCTCCTGCTGCGTGGTCACGGTGACCAGGCGTTCCTGGAGCTCCTCCATTTCCTGTTTCAGCTGCCGCTTGTCGGCCTGAAAGCTCGCCTCCATTCGGGACTTCTCGTGGGTTACCGTTGCGAGGGCGCCGGTGAGCGTGCTCAGTTGGTTCTTCAGCTGGGCGAGTCGGCGGTCCACCTCCGTGCCGGGAGGGAGCGTGGCCTGATGTTGCGGCTCCGCCCCCACACCACTGTTCTCCAGGTCGGACCGCAGGGTCTGCAAGGAAGAAAAGTCCTCACGTTAAACTGTTGCCGACGTCTTCAGCAGCAGCATCGTTTATGATTTTAAAGACATACCATTGAGCTGGACTTAAGTCCTGGTTCTCCCTGGTCCTCCTCGCTCTGGTCCCCTCTGGTGGTCTCACTGGGCGCGTCCACAGACGCTGCCGTGTCCACGCTGTCCTCGCTGTGCAGCGAGCTGCCGTCCTCCAGGAGGTCCAAGGTGATGGTGTCCTGGCCTTGTTGGTTCAGGTCCACCTCCTGCGTCACCGTCAAGACCTTCAAACTGGCCTCCAGAGCCTCCTTCTCTTTCAGAAGACTCTTATAGGCCCGGACCACGTCTTTGAAGCGAGTCTGGTACTGGACCAGCTGCTTCTTCTGGGACTCGATGGTGTCCACCAGCTCCTTCCGGCCGGAACCGCCCCCAAAACTCATCCCGAACTTCTCCATGTCTCTGATGGTCTACCAGGGTCAGATCAGACCATCACCATGCAGGACCAGAACTGGTTCCTCTGGGACTGTTCACAGTAAGTCAGACTGGGTTTGTTGGTTTCTGAAAAGAGACGACATCTAGATTTTAACATTTTTACGCATCTGTTGTTTAATTACCATAATTATGATGTAATAACTATTAGTGCGGATGTGATGATTCAAACTCTTAATTAATTATAGAAATTAACATTTAAATTTGAACCGATGTATAAATAAACTAAAAAATATATTTTATAAACTCTTAATATGTTTTGTGTGCAAACATATTTACGATTTTTATATATATATATATATATATATATATATATATATATATATATATTAAAGTAATTAAAACTGTAAATGAAGTATAAATACTCGAGTAAAGTACCCTTAATGTAGAAGTGTCAGAGCAGAAACATTAATGATATTTATGAAGTTTAAACCGACATTAAACATATATATTTATATCACGTTTAAAATTCACCACAAACACCGACGTTAATCTCCGGTTTTCTCCGGTTCTCACCTGACGAATATCCGCCAACAGACTCGGACACAAACTGAAGATTTTAACGAGCAGAAATCAAGCAAAAAATATTTCAGAAATCTGTTTATTTGACTAGAAAAGTGTAAATATTCGCAATAATCTCACGGTTTAATCTGAAGAGACTGTCAAACCGACAGCCGCCATGTTGGTTTGAACCGGAAGTGGAGGAAGAAGCCGGAACTCCAATGCTGCATTCACAGCAGTCAGGAAAAAAGACAATTAATGTAGCTCTGAGTGTATTTCTCCCTTTTTAAACGTTACTGTTAAATTATTGCATGCAGTGAACAAAATATAACGTATTATTAATACTAGTATTAATGTTGATTCAATACTGACTAAAAAAAGAAAAACGATAAACAATACCTAAAATAATAAGTTGAATAAGTCAAGTTAAACGGTTTACAATAGTTAATTCTTAATATTAGATCTTACCATTAAATAATTAACAGGAGTGATACGTTGCCTTTTATTTTAAAGCTTTATTATTATTATGAATAATATAATTAACTCTTATTAATGTATTTATCTAACATGGATTGCATGTTGTAATTGTATTTCAATCTTAAATAAAGTATTAAGTAGATTAATATTTTTTTATTTACAGCTGGGTTTTTTTGCACCACGTTAAATGGCCGATTCTACCTTCTTTCCGGTAGAACGTGAATGCGTCATTTCGGCTTCTGGGTGCAATAAAGTTTTTTGTTTTCAGTGACGTCATTTGCGCCGCGTGGCACCAAGGAGCTCCGTAGCTCCGCCCACCTTTCCGTCTGATCTAAGTTCCGCCCGCTCTCTACCGTCTCTAACCGGCTGACATTCTCCACCGTTCGGTTGTTTTTTTTATTTTGAATCCTCCCGCCGCTGAACCGGGATATATTTTATTATTATTGTTAAAAAAAAAATGGGGTTGACCATCTCGTCCATGTTCTCCAAGTTATTCGGAAAGAAACAGATGAGGATACTGATGGGTGAGTAGGGTAGGCTAACTAGCTAGCTGCTAGGTTAGGCTAGCTAGCTGCTAGGTTAGGTGACAGATTCTTCTCTCCACCTTCTGATATTGACAATAATTATATGACAATTATAATTATATAACAAATATCATATATATGATATTAACGTTCAGACAGACTTATTGGACGCGACTGTTGCGCTACAACCGCAACGGAAAATAAGGAAATGGAAGCTAACCCAGCTAGCCGGAAGATGCTACGCTTGGAGCTAACGGGCGTTAATGTGACATCATTAGTCATGTGACGTTTCACCGGTCTGTCAGCGTCAGTTTTAACGGATGTTTATTAACGTTATGAACGTAATCAGAGGTTAACGTGAAGGTTGATTCAAAGTCTCGCTCTCTCTGTGTGTGTCTCTGTCTGAAGTGTGATTGATTTAAAGTCTGTTCATATGAAGTTATTTAAATAAGATTTCTGGTCTCGTTTCAGTCGGTTTGGACGCAGCTGGAAAAACAACCATCTTATACAAACTGAAGCTCGGAGAGATCGTCACCACCATCCCGACTATCGGTAAGACAGGTTCCTCCCATAGTCATGGTTCTGTCAGCTGATTGGTTCCTCTCATGTTCCTGTGTTCCAGGTTTTAATGTGGAGACGGTGGAGTACAAGAACATCTGTTTCACAGTGTGGGACGTCGGCGGTCAGGACAAGATCCGTCCTCTGTGGAGACACTACTTCCAGAACACACAGGTACACCACTGAGACCAGAACCAGAACACACAGGTACACCACTGAGACCAGAACCAGAACACACAGGTACACCACTGAGACCAGAACCAGAACACACAGGTACACCACTGAGACCAGAACCAGAACACACAGGTACACCACAGAGACCAGAAGTGAAAAGGTGTGTCGAGTGAGACTGACTGCCATGTGAAGCAGGAGGAGCAGAAGCTGTGTGATGGATGTTGGTGACGTTGCTCCTGCAGGGTCTGATCTTCGTGGTGGACAGCAACGACAGAGAGCGAGTAGCAGAGTCTGCTGAGGAGCTCGCTAAGATGGTGAGTGACTCAAACACTTCAGTCTCAAAGCTCCGTTCTTCTGTCGTCTCATTGTTTCCTCTAATATCACCGCTTTGTTCTCCAGAACTCAGATATGTGGGAATGTTTAGAATGTGGAGCGTGGTGTCTGCATGTGACTCAGCAGAGAGAACGTGACATTACATAAATACATCCCTGCGTTATATTCCTTCATTCTGAATCCTCACCTGAAGGGTTTCCTTCACATGAAGAGACATTTTTAATAAAGACAGGAATGAAGTGTTAATGATCGTTTACCAGCAGGAAACGCATCACACAATCTATGACATCATCGGTCACATGACTCTCTCTCTGTAGATGCAGGAGGAGGAGCTGAAGGAGGCGGTTCTTCTGGTTTTTGCGAACAAACAGGATCTTCCAAACGCGATGGTCGTCAGTGAACTCACCGACAAACTGGGTCTGCACAGCCTCCGCAACAGAACTGTGAGGATCATATTAATCACACACACACACACACACACACACAGCGTCACCTGTCCAGGTGTTGTCTGATCCCAGTGTCACCTGTCTGTGTGTCTACAGTGGTACGTCCAGGCCACCTGTGCCACTCAGGGTACCGGTCTGTACGAGGGTCTGGACTGGCTGTCCAATGAGCTGTCGAAGCACTAGACCGCCTGACAGGAAACAGGAAGCAGCAGACTGATGTCATCGTCGAGTGATGTCATCGACGGATGGCTGTGTACAAAGTGATGAAGGGGGGGGGGGGTTTACCCGAACCGTTTTTAGTTTTTTAAAATTATTAATGTGTCGACTGTAAGAGGAAGTGATGTCATGGACTCTGAGCTCATCCTCTTCTGTTCTTCCTGTTAGAGTTGTTTGTTTTCTTTTATTCTGCATGTTTCAGAATCATGTGACAGGAAATTATGAATGGGAGGGGTGTGGCTTGTCACAGGTACAGTGTGCCTGTGGGCGGGGCTAACTACAGGTGACAGTTTCCAGGGGGTGGGCTTAATTACAGGTGACAATTACCTGGGGGCGGAGTTATCTAGAGGTGATAGTTGGGGGCATGGTTACCTGCAGGTGACATTTAACCCCCTGCCCACTCCAGGTAGCGAGGGGCGTGGTTAGCTCCAGGTGCGGGCGTGGTTACCTACAGGTGCAAGTTAGCTGGTCGTGTGACGACTCATTCCACCGAGCCTGAAGGACTCGTCATTCCTCCACAGTATGAAGAAGCGAGACGATGATGCAATAAAGATTTTTTTCTTCTTCTCAGCTGTTTGACAGATTTGTTTTTATAAAAACTTGAAGGTGCAAAGAGTCAAATATTTAAAAGTATTTGACCTGTTTTTGTTATAACTTTTTTTTAATGTCCCAACATGATAAATTTGTATTTGAACAAATCAAATGTGTTTTCATGAGAACATTTTGTGATCAAATCATTTGAATAATACGACAATATTCACTTTAGTCTTTAATCAATAACAAAATAGCTGCAATTATGTTTTTCACGTTTACATTTTAATATGAGTATTGAGTTTTAACAGGAAACGTTTCTACATCTTAACATTTGAAAGAGCAGCTTCATAACTTCACTTTACATTTCTTTATATATTTATAAAAATACTTATTTCATTGTTTAAAATCTGCTCTCGGTCACATTTAAATAATCCACGAGTTTTGAAAGAAGAAAAAATAGATTCAAGAAATAAGAGTCTGTCCTTCAGAATAAAAGCAAAGAAATTAAATTGTTTTTAAAAGAACAAAAAATGTCACAACATGTTAATCTTTATGAATCAACAGTTTCAATTATTCAGTTAAATACACAAAGCGTTATGAAGAGTTAGACTAATGACTTCCAGCCGCAGACCAACGAAGAAGTAAGAAGCTGATGTTGGGAGGAAAATTAAAACAAATCATGAAACTAAACTCATTTTAAGACGACGTAGTGAAATAAATGTCAGGTATAAAGGATGAGTATTTTTACACTGTTCTAAACTGTTTTACGGAGTTATATTTTATTTATTATTTTTATATTTTATTTATATTTTCTAATTAAAATAACGTCGGCTTCTTTTGACAGGTTTGACGTTTACTTTCTTATGACTGCAATACCCTGTTTGACCACATTCGGCCCCACATTCACCACACATTACAATCCAGAGGGGCGCTGTGCCACCACTTTAGAGATAACTGAAAAGTGGTGACGATCAAATGCCTCAATAATAATAAATAAACAAATATTGTTGTGACAAATACATTATTTGTTTTGATAAAATTACAAATGACATAAAGCCTATTAATATAATATTTTTTGAATATTAAAAAATATATATTGTTAACTTCAATTTTTTTTTACTTAAGGACTTTATTGCAGGATTTGAACTTTGAATTTGAGTATTATAACATTTTTTGCTCACGAAATAGATCTGAACACTAAGTAACTATGGCAGTTAAATGTACTGCAGTAAATAGTACAATATTTACCTCTGAGATGTATATAGCATGTCGAAAAAATCATAGTATAACATGTCGAAAAGTCATACTATGACTTTTTTCGACATGCCATACTCAGACTTTTTTCGACTTGCTATACTATGACTTTTTTCGACATGTTATACTATGACTTTTTTCGACATGTTATACGATGACTTTTTTCGACATGCGATACTATGACATTTTTCGATATGCTATACTATGACTTTTTTCGACATGTTATACGATGACTTTTTTCGACATGCGATACTATGACATTTTTCGATATGCTATACTATGACTTTTTTCGACACGCTATACTATGACTTTTTTCGACATGCTATTCTATGACTTTTTTCGACATGCTATACTATGACTTTTTTCGACATGCCATATTACGACTTTTTTAGACATGCCATACTACGACTTTTTTCGAGATGCTATACTGTGACTTTTTTCGACATGCCATACTACGACTTTTTTCGACATGCTATACTGTGACTTTTTTCGATATGCTATACTGTGACTTTTTTCGACATGCCATATTACGACTTTTTTAGACATGCCATACTACGACTTTTTTCGACATGCTATACTGTGACTTTTTTCGATATGCTATACTGTGACTTTTTTCGACATGCCATATTACGACTTTTTTAGACATGCCATACTACGACTTTTTTCGACATGCTATACTGTGACTTTTTTCGATATGCTATACTGTGACTTTTTTCGACATGCTATACTGTGACTTTTTTCGACATGCGATACTGACATTTTTCGACATGCTATACTATGCCTTTTCGACATGCTATACTGTGACTTTTTTCGACATGCTATACTGTGACTTTTTTCGACATGCGATACTGACATTTTTCGACATGCTATACTATGCCTTTTCGACATGCTATACTGTGACTTTTTTCGACATGCCATACTGTGACTTATTTCGACATGCTATACTATGACTTTTTTGGACATGCTATAGTATGACTTTTTTGGACATGCTATACTGTGACTTTTTTCGACATGCCATACTATGACTTTTTTAGACATGCTATACTGACTTTTTTCGACATGCGATACAGACTTTTTTCGACATGCTATACTATGACTTTTTTCGACATGCTATACTATGACTTTTTTCGACATGCGATACTATGACATTTTTCGACATGCTATACTATGACTTTTTTCGACATGCTATACTATGACTTTTTTCGACATGCTATTCTATGACTTTTTTCGACATGCTATACTATGACTTTTTTCGACATGCCATATTACGACATTTTTCGACATGCTATACTGTGACTTTTTTCGACATGCTATACTGTGACTTTTTTCGATATGCTATACTGTGACTTTTTTCGACATCCTATACTGTGACTTTTTTCGACATGCGATACTGACATTTTTCGACATGCTATACTGTGACTTTTTTAGACACGTTATACTGTGACTTTTTTCGACACGCTATACTGTGACTTTTTTCGACATGTTATACTATGACTTTTTTCGACATGCTATACTATGACTTTTTTAGACACGTTATACAGTGACTTTTTTCGACACGCTATACTGTGACTTTTTTCGACACGCTATACTGTGACTTTTTTCGACATGCTATACTGTGACTTTTTTCGACATGCTATACTGTGACTTTTTTCGACATGCTATACTATGACTTTTTTAGACATGTTATACTATGACTTTTTTCGACACGCTATACTATGACTTTTTTCGACATGCCATATTACGACTTTTTTAGACATGCCATACTACGACTTTTTTCGAGATGCTATACTGTGACTTTTTTCGACATGCCATACTACGACTTTTTTCGACATGCTATACTGTGACTTTTTTCGATATGCTATACTATGACTTTTTTCGACATGCTATTCTATGACTTTTTTCGACATGCTATACTATGACTTTTTTCGACATGCTATACTATGACTTTTTTCGACATGCTATACTGTGACTTTTTTCGATATGCTATACTGTGACTTTTTTCGACATGCTATACTGTGACTTTTTTCGACATGCGATACAGACTTTTTTCGACATGCTATACTATGACTTTTTTCGACATGCTATACTATGACTTTTTTCGACATGCTATACTATGACTTTTTTCGACATGCGATACTATGACATTTTTCGACATGCTATACTATGACTTTTTTCGACATGCTATACTATGACTTTTTTCGACATGCTATTCTATGACTTTTTTCGACATGCTATACTATGACTTTTTTCGACATGCCATATTACGACTTTTTTCGACATGCTATACTGTGACTTTTTTCGACATGCTATACTGTGACTTTTTTCGATATGCTATACTGTGACTTTTTTCGACATCCTATACTGTGACTTTTTTCGACATGCGATACTGACATTTTTCGACATGCTATACTATGACTTTTTTCGACACGTTATACTGTGACTTTTTTCGACACGCTATACTGTGACTTTTTTCGACATGTTATACTATGACTTTTTTCGACATGCTATACTATGACTTTTTTCGACACGTTATACAGTGACTTTTTTCGACACGCTATACTGTGACTTTTTTCGACATGCTATACTATGACTTTTTTGGACATGCTATACTGTGACTTTTTTCGACATGCGATACTGACATTTTTCGACATGCTATACTATGACTTTTTTCGACATGCTATACTATGACTTTTTTCGACATGCTATACTGACATTTTTAGACATGCCATACTACGACTTTTTTCGACATGCTATACTGTGACTTTTTTCGATATGCTATACTGTGACTTTTTTCGACATGCCATATTACGACTTTTTTAGACATGCCATACTACGACTTTTTTCGACATGCTATACTGTGACTTTTTTCGATATGCTATACTGTGACTTTTTTCGATATGCTATACTGTGACTTTTTTCGACATGCCATACTACGACTTTTTTCGACATGCTATACTGTGACTTTTGTCGATATGCTATACTGTGACTTTTTTCGACATGCTATACTATGACTTTTCGACATGCGATACTGACATTTTTCGACATGCTATACTATGACTTTTCGACATGCGATACTGACATTTTTCGACATGCTATACTATGACTTTTTTCGACATGCGATACTGACATTTTTCGACATGCTATACTATGACTTTTCGACATGCTATACTGTGACTTTTTTCGACATGCCATACTGTGACTTATTTCGACATGCTATACTGTGACTTTTTTAGACATGTTATACTATGACTATTTCCGACATGCTATACTATGACTTTTTTCGACATGCCATACTATGACTTTTTTCGACATGCTATACTGACTTTTTTCGACATGCGATACACTTTTTTAGACATGTTATACTATGACTATTTTGGACAATACTATGACTTATTTCGACATGCTATACTATGACTTTTTTCGACATGCTATACTATGTCTTTTTTCGACATGTTATACTACGACTTTTTTCGACATGCCATACTATGACTTTTTTCGATATGCTATACTGTGACTTTTTTCGACATGCTATACTATGACTTTTTTCGACATGCGATACTGACATTTTTCGACATGCTATACTATGACTTTTTTCGACATGCGATACTGACATTTTTCGACATGCTATACTATGACTTTTTTCGACATGCTATACTATGACTTTTTTCGACATGCCATATTACGACATTTTTAGACATGCCATACTACGACTTTTTTCGACATGCTATACTGTGACTTTTTTCGACATGCGATACTGACATTTTTCGACATGCTATACTATGACTTTTTTCGACATGCTATACTATGACTTTTTTCGACATGCTATACTGTGACTTTTTTCGATATGCTATACTGTGACTTTTTTCGACATGCTATACTGTGACTTTTTTCGACATGCTATACTATGACTTTTTTCGACATGCGATACTGACATTTTTCGACATGCTATACTGTGACTTTTTTCGACATGCTATACTATGACTTTTTTCGACATGCGATACTGACATTTTTCGACACGCTATACTGTGACTTTTTTCGACATGCTATACTGTGACTTTTTTCGACATGCTATACTGTGACTTTTTTCGATATGCTATACTATGACTTTTTTCGACATGCTATACTATGACTTTTTTAGACACGTTATACTAGTGACTTTTTTCGACACGCTATACTGTGACTTTTTTCGACACGCTATACTATGACTTTTTTAGACACTGCTATACTGTGACTTTTTTCGACATGCGATACTGTGACTTTTTTCGACATGCTATACTGTGACTTTTTTCGACATGCCATACTATGACTTTTTTAGACATGCTATACTGACTTTTTTCGACATGCGATACACTTTTTTAGACATGTTATACTATGACTATTTTGGACAATACTATGACTTATTTCGACATGCTATACTATGACTTTTTTCGACATGCTATACTATGACTTTTTTCGACATGCTATACTATGTCTTTTTTAGACATGTTATACTACGACTTTTTTCGACATGCCATACTATGACTTTTTTCGATATGCTATACTGTGACTTTTTTCGACATGCTATACTATGACTTTTTTCGATATGCGATACTGACATTTTTCGACATGCTATACTATGACTTTTTCCGACATGCTATACTATGACTTTTTTCGACATGCCATATTACGACATTTTTAGACATGCCATACTACGACTT
This sequence comes from Ophthalmolycus amberensis, assembly GCA_024529925.1. Classification (NCBI taxonomy): domain Eukaryota; kingdom Metazoa; phylum Chordata; class Actinopteri; order Perciformes; family Zoarcidae; genus Ophthalmolycus; species Ophthalmolycus amberensis. Next base: position 622,370 of record JAFEUB010001376.1, on the reverse strand, counting down.
TTTTCGACATGCTATACTGTGACTTTTTTCGACATGCTATACTATGACTTTTTTCGACATGCGATACTGACATTTTTCGACATGCTATACTATGACTTTTTTCGACATGCTATACTATGACTTTTTTCGACATGCTATACTGTGACTTTTTTCGATATGCTATACTGTGACTTTTTTCGACATGCTATACTGTGACTTTTTTCGACATGCTATACTATGACTTTTTTCGACATGCGATACTGACATTTTTCGACATGCTATACTATGACTTTTTTCGACATGCTATACTATGACTTTTTTCGACATGCTATACTGTGACTTTTTTCGACATGCTATACTGTGACTTTTTTCGATATGCTATACTATGACTTTTTTCGACATGCTATACTATGACTTTTTTAGACACGTTATACAGTGACTTTTTTCGACACGCTATACTGTGACTTTTTTCGACATGCTATACTGTGACTTTTTTCGACATGCTATACTATGACTTTTTTCGACATGCGATACTGACATTTTTCGACATGCTATACTATGACTTTTTTCGACATGCTATACTATGACTTTTTTCGACATGCCATATTACGACATTTTTAGACATGCCATACTACGACTTTTTTAGACATGTTATACTATGACTTTTTCCGACATGCTATACTATGAGATTTTTCAACATGCTATACTATGACTTTTTTCGATATGCTATACTGTGACTTTTTTCGATATGCTATACTGTGACTTTTTTCGACATGCTATACTATGACTTTTTTCGACATGCGATACTGACATTTTTCGACATGCTATACTATGACTTTTTTCGACATGCTATACTATGACTTTTTTCGACATGCCATATTACGACATTTTTAGACATGCCATACTACGACTTTTTTAGACATGTTATACTATGACTTTTTCCGACATGCCATATTACGACATTTTTAGACATGCCATACTACGACTTTTTTAGACATGTTATACTATGACTTTTTCCGACATGCTATACTATGAGATTTTTCAACATGCTATACTATGACTTTTTTCGACATGCTATACTATGACTTTTTTCGACATGCGATACTATGACATTTTTCGACATGCTATACTATGACTTTTTTCGACATGCTATACTATGACTTTTTTCGACATGCTATTCTATGACTTTTTTCGACATGCCATATTACGACTTTTTTCGACATGCCATTCTACGACTTTTTTCGACATGCTATACTATGACTTTTTTCGACATGCGATACTGACATTTTTCGACATGCTATACTATGACTTTTTTCGACATGTTATACTATGACTTTTTTCGACATGTTATACGATGACTTTTTTCGACATGCTATACTATGACTTTTTTCGACATGCTATACTATGACTTTTTTCGACATGCTATACTATGACTTTTTTCGACACGCTATACTATGACTTTTTTAGACACGCTATACTGTGACTTTTTTCGACATGCGATACTGTGACTTTTTTCGACATGCTATACTGTGACTTTTTTCGACATGTTATACGATGACTTTTTTCGACATGCTATACTATGACTTTTTTCGACATGCTATACTATGACTTTTTTCGACATGCGATACTATGACATTTTTCGACATGCTATACTATGACTTTTTTCGACATGCTATACTATGACTTTTTTCGACATGCTATTCTATGACTTTTTTCGACATGCTATACTATGACTTTTTTCGACATGCCATATTACGACTTTTTTAGACATGCCATACTACGACTTTTTTCGACATGCTATACTGTGACTTTTTTCGACATGCCATACTACGACTTTTTTCGACATGCTATACTGTGACTTTTTTCGATATGCTATACTGTGACTTTTTTCGACATGCCATATTACGACTTTTTTCGACATGCCATACTACGACTTTTTTCGACATCCTATACTGTGACTTTTTTCGATATGCTATACTGTGACTTTTTTCGATATGCTATACTGTGACTTTTTTCGACATGCCATACTACGACTTTTTTCGACATGCTATACTGTGACTTTTTTCGATATGCTATACTGTGACTTTTTTCGACATGCTATACTATGACTTTTCGACATGCGATACTGACATTTTTCGACATGCTATACTATGACTTTTCGACATGCGATACTGACATTTTTCGACATGCTATACTATGACTTTTTTCGACATGCGATACTGACATTTTTCGACATGCTATACTATGACTTTTCGACATGCTATACTGTGACTTTTTTCGACATGCCATACTGTGACTTATTTCGACATGCTATACTATGACTTTTTTGGACATGCTATAGTATGACTTTTTTCGACATGCTATACTGTGACTTTTTTAGACATGTTATACTATGACTATTTTCGACATGCTATACTATGACTTTTTTCGACATGCCATACTATGACTTTTTTCGACATGCTATACTGACTTTTTTCGACATGCGATACACTTTTTTAGACATGTTATACTATGACTATTTTGGACATGTTATACTGCGACTTTTTTCGACATGCCATACTATGACTTTTTTCGACTTGCTATACTATGACTTTTTTCGACATGCTATACTATGACTTTTTTCGACATGCTATACTATGTCTTTTTTAGACATGTTATACTACGACTTTTTTCGACATGCCATACTATGACTTTTTTCGACTTGCTATACTATGACTTTTTTCGACATGTTATACGATGACTTTTTTCGACATGCTATACTATGACTTTTTTCGACATGCTATACTATGACTTTTTTCGACATGCGATACTATGACATTTTTCGACATGCTATACTATGACTTTTTTCGACATGCTATACTATGACTTTTTTCGACATGCTATTCTATGACTTTTTTCGACATGCTATACTATGACTTTTTTCGACATGCTATACTATGACTTTTTTCGACATGCGATACTGACATTTTTCGACATGCTATACTATGACATTTTTCGACATGCTATACTATGAATTTTTTCGACATGTTATACTATGACTTTTTTCGACATGTTATACGATGACTTTTTTCGACATGCTATACTATGACTTTTTTCGACATGCTATACTATGACTTTTTTCGACATGCGATACTATGACATTTTTCGACATGCGATACTGACATTTTTCGACATGCTATACTATGACTTTTTTCGACATGCTATACTATGACTTTTTTCGACATGCTATACTATGACTTTTTTCGACATGCCATACTGTGACTTATTTCGACATGCTATACTATGACTTTTTTGGACATGCTATACTATGACTTTTTTCGACATGCTATACTGTGACTTTTTTAGACATGTTATACTGTGACTATTTTCGACATGCTATACTGTGACTTTTTTCGACATGTTATACTATGACTTTTTTCGACATGCGATACAGACTTTTGTCGACATGTTATACTATGACTATTTTCGACATGTTATACTACGACTTATTTCGACATGCCATACTATGACTTTTTTCGACATGCTATACTATGACTTTTTTCGACATGCGATACTGACATTTTTCGACATGCTATACTATGACTTTTTTAGACATGTTATACAGTGACTTTTTTCGACACGCTATACTGTGACTTTTTTCGACATGCTATACTGTGACTTTTTTCGACATGCTATTCTGTGACATTTTTTCGACATGCTATACTATGACTTTTTTCGACATGCTATACTATGACTTTTTTCGACACGCTATACTGTGACTTTTTTCGACATGCTATTCTGTGACATTTTTTCGACATGCTATACTATGACTTTTTTCGACATGCTATACTATGACTTTTTTAGACATGTTACACAGTGACTTTTTTCGACACGCTATACTGTGACTTTTTTCGACATGCTATACTGTGACTTTTTTCGACATGCTATTCTGTGACATTTTTTCGACATGCTATACTATGACTTTTTTCGACATGCTATACTATGACTTTTTTCGACATGCTATTCTATGACTTTTTTCGACATGCTATATTACGACTTTTTTAGACATGCCATACTACGACTTTTTTCGACATGCTATACTGTGACTTTTTTCGACATGCTATACTGTGACTTTTTTCGATATGCTATACTGTGACTTTTTTCGACATGCGATACTGACATTTTTCGACATGCTATACTATGACTTTTTTCGACATGCTATACTATGACTTTTTTCGACATGCTATACTGTGACTTTTTTCGATATGCTATACTGTGACTTTTTTCGACATGCTATACTGTGACTTTTTTCGACATGCTATACTATGACTTTTTTCGACATGCGATACTGACATTTTTCGACATGCTATACTATGACTTTTTTCGACATGCTATACTATGACTTTTTTCGACATGCCATATTACGACATTTTTAGACATGCCATACTACGACTTTTTTCGACATGCTATACTGTGACTTTTTTCGACATGCTATACTGTGACTTTTTTCGATATGCTATACTGTGACTTTTTTCGACATGCGATACTGACATTTTTCGACATGCTATACTATGACTTTTTTAGACATGTTATACTATGACTGTTTTCGACATGCTATACTATGACTTTTTTAGAGACGTTATACAGTGACTTTTTTCGACACGCTATACTATGACTTTTTTCGACATGCGATACAGACTTTTTTCGACATGCTATACTATGACTTTTTTCGACATGCGATACTGACATTTTTCGACATGCTATACTATGACTTTTTTAGACATGCTATCCTGTGACTTTTCGACATGCTATACTGTGACTTTTTTGGACATGCTATACTGTGACTTTTTTAGACATGTTATACTATGACTATTTTCGACATGCTATACTGTGACTTTTTTTCGACATGCTATCCTATGACTTTTTTCGACTTGCTATACTGTGACATTTTTCGACATGCTATACTGTGACTTTTTTCGACATGCTATACAGTGACTTTTTTCGACACGCTATACTATGACTTTTTTCGACATGCTATACTATGACTTTTTTCGACATGCTATACTATGACTTTTTTCGACATGCTATACTGTGACTTTTTTCGACATGCTATACTATGACTTTTTTCGACTTGCTATACTGTCACTTTTTTCGACTTGCTATACTATGACTTTTTTCGACATGTTATACTATGACTTTTTTCGACATGCTATACTATGACTTTTTTCGACATGTTATACTATGACTTTTTTCGACATGCTATACTATGACTTTTTTCGACATGTTATACTATGACTTTTTTCGACATGCTATACTGTGACATTTTTCGACATGTTATACTATGACTTTTTCCGACATGCTATACTATGACTTTTTTCGACATGTTATACTATGACTTTTTTCGACATGCTATACTATGACTTTTTTCGACATGTTATACTATGACTTTTTTCGACATGCTATACTATGACATTTTTCGACTATGCTATACTGTGACTTTTTTCGACATGCTATACTGTGACTTTTTTCGACATGCTATACTGTGACTTTTTTCGACATGCGATACTGTGACTTTTTTCGACATGCTATACTGTGACTTTTTTCGACATGCTATACTGTGACATTTTTTCGACATGCTATACTATGACTTTTTTCGACATGCTATACTGTGACATTTTTCGACATGTTATACTATGACTTTTTTCGACATGCTATACTATGACTTTTTTCGACATGTTATACTGTGACTTTTTTCGACATGCTATACTATGACATTTTTCGACTTGCTATACTGTGACTTTTTTCGACATGCTATACTGTGACTTTTTTCGACATGCGATACTGTGACTTTTTTCGACATGCTATACTGTGACTTTTTTCGACATGCTATACTGTGACTTTTTTCGACAAGCTATACTGTGACTTTTTTCGACATGCGATACTGTGACTTTTTTCGACATGCTATACTGTGACTTTTTTCGACATGCTATACTGTGACATTTTTTCGACATGCTATACTATGACTTTTTTCGACATGCTATACTATGACTTTTTTCGACATGCTATACTATGACTTTTTCGACATGCTATACTATGACTTTTTTCGACATGCTATACTATGACTTTTTTCGACATGCTATACTCAGACTTTTTTTCGACATGCTATACTATGACTTATTTCGACATGCCATACTATGACATTTTTCGACATGCCATACTATGACTTTTTTCGACATGCTATACTATGACTTTTTTCGACATGCTATGCTATGACTTTTTTCGACATGCTATACTATGACTTTTTTCGACATGCTATGCTATGACTTTTTTCGACATGCTATACTATGACATTTTTCGACTTGCTATACTATGACTTATTTCGACATGCCATACTATGACTTTTTTCGACATGCTATACTATGACTTATTTCGACATGCCATACTATGACATTTTTCGACATGCCATACTATGACTTTTTTCGACATGCCATACTATGACTTTTTTCGACATGCTATAGTCTGACTTTTTTCGACATGCTATACTATGACATTTTTCGACATGCTATACTATGACTTTTTTCGACATGCCATACTGTGACTTATTTCGACATGCTATACTATGACTTTTTTGGACATGCTATACTATGACTTTTTTCGACATGCTATACTGTGACTTTTTTAGACATGTTATACTGTGACTATTTTCGACATGCTATACTGTGACTTTTTTAGACATGTTATACTATGACTTTTTTCGACATGCGATACAGACTTTTGTCGACATGTTATACTATGACTATTTTCGACATGTTATACTACGACTTATTTCGACATGCCATACTATGACTTTTTTCGACATGCTATACTATGACTTTTTTCGACATGCGATACTGACATTTTTCGACATGCTATACTATGACTTTTTTAGACATGTTATACAGTGACTTTTTTCGACACGCTATACTGTGACTTTTTTCGACATGCTATACTGTGACTTTTTTCGACATGCTATTCTGTGACATTTTTTCGACATGCTATACTATGACTTTTTTCGACACGCTATACTGTGACTTTTTTCGACATGCTATTCTGTGACATTTTTTCGACATGCTATACTATGACTTTTTTCGACATGCTATACTATGACATTTTTCGACATGCTATACTATGACTTTTTTCGACATGTTATACAGTGACTTTTTTCGACACGCTATACTGTGACTTTTTTCGACATGCTATACTGTGACTTTTTTCGACATGCTATTCTGTGACATTTTTTCGACATGCTATACTATGACTTTTTTCGACATGCTATTCTATGACTTTTTTCGACATGCTATACTATGACTTTTTTCGACATGCTATACTATGACTTTTTTCGACATGCTATACTGTGACTTTTTTCGATATGCTATACTGTGACTTTTTTCGACATGCTATACTGTGACTTTTTTCGACATGCTATACTATGACTTTTTTCGACATGCGATACTGACATTTTTCGACATGCTATACTATGACTTTTTTCGACATGCCATATTACGACATTTTTAGACATGCCATACTACGACTTTTTTCGACATGCTATACTGTGACTTTTTTCGACATGCTATACTGTGACTTTTTTCGATATGCTATACTGTGACTTTTTTCGACATGCGATACTGACATTTTTCGACATGCTATACTATGACTTTTTTAGACATGTTATACTATGACTGTTTTCGACATGCTATACTATGACTTTTTTAGAGACGTTATACAGTGACTTTTTTCGACACGCTATACTATGACTTTTTTCGACATGCGATACAGACTTTTTTCGACATGCTATACTATGACTTTTTTCGACATGCGATACTGACATTTTTCGACATGCTATACTATGACTTTTTTAGACATGCTATCCTGTGACTTTTCGACATGCTATACTGTGACTTTTTTGGACATGCTATACTGTGACTTTTTTAGACATGTTATACTATGACTATTTTCGACATGCTATACTGTGACTTTTTTCGACATGCTATCCTATGACTTTTCGACATGCTATACTATGACTTTTTTCGACTTGCTATACTGTGACATTTTTCGACATGCTATACTGTGACTTTTTTCGACATGCTATACAGTGACTTTTTTCGACACGCTATACTATGACTTTTTTCGACATGCTATACTATGACTTTTTTCGACACGCTATACTATGACTTTTTTCGACATGCTATACTGTGACATTTTTCGACATGTTATACTATGACTTTTTCCGACATGCTATACTATGACTTTTTTCGACATGTTATACTATGACTTTTTTCGACATGCTATACTATGACTTTTTTCGACATGTTATACTATGACTTTTTTCGACATGCTATACTATGACATTTTTCGACTTGCTATACTGTGACTTTTTTCGACATGCTATACTGTGACTTTTTTCGACATGCTATACTGTGACATTTTTCGACATGCTATACTATGACATTTTTCGACATGCTATACTGTGACTTTTTTCGACACGCTATACTATGACTTTTTTCGACATGCTATACTATGACTTTTTTCGACACGCTATACTATGACTTTTTTCGACATGCTATACTGTGACATTTTTCGACATGTTATACTATGACTTTTTCCGACATGCTATACTATGACTTTTTTCGACATGTTATACTATGACTTTTTTCGACATGCTATACTATGACTTTTTTCGACATGTTATACTATGACTTTTTTCGACATGCTATACTATGACTTTTTTCGACATGTTATACTATGACTTTTTTCGACATGCTATACTATGACATTTTTTCGACTTGCTATACTGTGACTTTTTTCGACATGCTATACTGTGACTTTTTTCGACATGCTATACTGTGACATTTTTCGACATGCTATACTATGACATTTTTCGACATGCTATACTGTGACTTTTTTCGACATGCGATAATGACTTTTTTCGACAAGCTATACTGTGACTTTTTTCGACATGCGATACTGTGACTTTTTTCGACATGCTATACTATGACTTTTTCGACATGCTATACTATGACTTTTTTCGACATGCTATACTATGACTTTTTTCGACATGCTATACTCAGACTTTTTTTCGACATGCTATACTATGACTTATTTCGACATGCCATACTATGACATTTTTCGACATGCCATACTATGACTTTTTTCGACATGCTATACTATGACTTTTTTCGACATGCTATGCTATGACTTTTTTCGACATGCTATACTATGACTTTTTTCGACATGCTATGCTATGACTTTTTTCGACATGCTATACTATGACATTTTTCGACTTGCTATACTATGACTTATTTCGACATGCCATACTATGACTTTTTTCGACATGCTATACTATGACTTATTTCGACATGCCATACTATGACATTTTTCGACATGCCATACTATGACTTTTTTCGACATGCCATACTATGACTTTTTTCGACATGCTATAGTCTGACTTTTTTCGACATGCTATACTATGACATTTTTCGACATGCTATACTATGACTTTTTTCGACATGCCATACTGTGACTTATTTCGACATGCTATACTATGACTTTTTTGGACATGCTATACTATGACTTTTTTCGACATGCTATACTGTGACTTTTTTAGACATGTTATACTGTGACTATTTTCGACATGCTATACTGTGACTTTTTTAGACATGTTATACTATGACTTTTTCCGACATGCGATACAGACTTTTGTCGACATGTTATACTATGACTATTTTCGACATGTTATACTACGACTTATTTCGACATGCCATACTATGACTTTTTTCGACATGCTATACTATGACTTTTTTCGACATGCGATACTGACATTTTTCGACATGCTATACTATGACTTTTTTAGACATGTTATACAGTGACTTTTTTCGACACGCTATACTGTGACTTTTTTCGACATGCTATACTGTGACTTTTTTCGACATGCTATTCTGTGACATTTTTTCGACATGCTATACTATGACTTTTTTCGACACGCTATACTGTGACTTTTTTCGACATGCTATTCTGTGACATTTTTTCGACATGCTATACTATGACTTTTTTCGACATGCTATACTATGACATTTTTCGACATGCTATACTATGACTTTTTTCGACATGTTATACAGTGACTTTTTTCGACACGCTATACTGTGACTTTTTTCGACATGCTATACTGTGACTTTTTTCGACATGCTATTCTGTGACATTTTTTCGACATGCTATACTATGACTTTTTTCGACATGCTATACTATGACTTTTTTCGACATGCTATTCTATGACTTTTTTCGACATGCTATATTACGACTTTTTTAGACATGCCATACTACGACTTTTTTCGACATGCTATACTGTGACTTTTTTCGACATGCTATACTGTGACTTTTTTCGATATGCTATACTGTGACTTTTTTCGACATGCTATACTATGACTTTTTTCGACATGCGATACTGACATTTTTCGACATGCTATACTATGACTTTTTTAGACATGTTATACTATGACTTTTTTCGACATGCTATACTATGACTTTTTTAGACACGTTATACAGTGACTTTTTTCGACACGCTATACTGTGACTTTTTTCGACACACTATACTGTGACTTTTTTCGACATGCTATACTGTGACTTTTTTCGATATGCTATACTGTGACTTTTTTCGACATGCTATACTATGACTTTTTTCGACATGCGATACTGACATTTTTCGACATGCTATACTATGACTTTTTTCGACATGCTATACTATGACTTTTTTCGACATGCCATATTACGACATTTTTAGACATGCCATACTACGACTTTTTTCGACATGCTATACTGTGACTTTTTTCGACATGCTATACTATGACTTTTTTCGACATGCGATACTGACATTTTTCGACATGCTATACTATGACTTTTTTCGACATGCTATACTGTGACTTTTTTCGATATGCTATACTGTGACTTTTTTCGACATGCTATACTGTGACTTTTTTCGACATGCTATACTATGACTTTTTTCGACATGCGATACTGACATTTTTCGACATGCTATACTATGACTTTTTTCGACATGCTATACTATGACTTTTTTCGACATGCCATATTACGACATTTTTAGACATGCCATACTACGACTTTTTTCGACATGCTATACTGTGACTTTTTTCGACATGCTATACTGTGACTTTTTTCGACATGCGATACTGACATTTTTCGACATGCTATACTATGACTTTTTTAGACATGTTATACTATGACTTTTTTCGACATGCTATACTATGACTTTTTTAGAGACGTTATACAGTGACTTTTTTCGACACGCTATACTATGACTTTTTTCGACATGCAATACAGACTTTTTTCGACATGCTATACTATGACTTTTTTCGACATGCGATACTGACATTTTTCGACATGCTATACTATGACTTTTTTAGACATGCTATCCTGTGACTTTTCGACATGCTATACTGTGACTTTTTTAGACATGTTATACTATGACTTTTTTCGACATGCTATACTGTGACTTTTTTCGACATGCTATCCTATGACTTTTCGACATGCTATACTATGACTTTTTTCGACTTGCTATACTGTGACATTTTTCGACATGCTATACTGTGACTTTTTTCGACACGCTATACAGTGACTTTTTTCGACACGCTATACAGTGACTTTTTTCGACACGCTATACTATGACTTTTTTCGACACGCTATACTATGACTTTTTTCGACACGCTATACTATGACTTTTTTCGACATGCTATACTATGACTTTTTTCGACATGCTATACTGTGACTTTTTTCGACATGCTATACTATGACTTTTTTCGACTTGCTATACTGTGACTTTTTTCGACTTGCTATACTATGACTTTTTTCGACATGTTATACTATGACTTTTTTCGACATGCTATACTATGACTTTTTTCGACATGCTATGCTATGACTTTTTTCGACATGCTATACTATGACTTTTTTCGACATGCTATGCTATGACTTTTTTCGACATGCTATACTATGACATTTTTCGACTTGCTATACTATGACTTATTTCGACATGCCATACTATGACTTTTTTCGACATGCTATACTATGACTTATTTCGACATGCCATACTATGACATTTTTCGACATGCCATACTATGACTTTTTTCGACATGCCATACTATGACTTTTTTCGACATGCTATAGTCTGACTTTTTTCGACATGCTATACTATGACATTTTTCGACATGCTATACTATGACTTTTTTCGACATGCCATACTGTGACTTATTTCGACATGCTATACTATGACTTTTTTGGACATGCTATACTATGACTTTTTTCGACATGCTATACTGTGACTTTTTTAGACATGTTATACTGTGACTATTTTCGACATGCTATACTGTGACTTTTTTAGACATGTTATACTATGACTTTTTCCGACATGCGATACAGACTTTTGTCGACATGTTATACTATGACTATTTTCGACATGTTATACTACGACTTATTTCGACATGCCATACTATGACTTTTTTCGACATGCTATACTATGACTTTTTTCGACATGCGATACTGACATTTTTCGACATGCTATACTATGACTTTTTTAGACATGTTATACAGTGACTTTTTTCGACACGCTATACTGTGACTTTTTTCGACATGCTATACTGTGACTTTTTTCGACATGCTATTCTGTGACATTTTTTCGACATGCTATACTATGACTTTTTTCGACACGCTATACTGTGACTTTTTTCGACATGCTATTCTGTGACATTTTTTCGACATGCTATACTATGACTTTTTTCGACATGCTATACTATGACATTTTTCGACATGCTATACTATGACTTTTTTCGACATGTTATACAGTGACTTTTTTCGACACGCTATACTGTGACTTTTTTCGACATGCTATACTGTGACTTTTTTCGACATGCTATTCTGTGACATTTTTTCGACATGCTATACTATGACTTTTTTCGACATGCTATACTATGACTTTTTTCGACATGCTATTCTATGACTTTTTTCGACATGCTATATTACGACTTTTTTAGACATGCCATACTACGACTTTTTTCGACATGCTATACTGTGACTTTTTTCGACATGCTATACTGTGACTTTTTTCGATATGCTATACTGTGACTTTTTTCGACATGCTATACTATGACTTTTTTCGACATGCGATACTGACATTTTTCGACATGCTATACTATGACTTTTTTAGACATGTTATACTATGACTTTTTTCGACATGCTATACTATGACTTTTTTAGACACGTTATACAGTGACTTTTTTCGACACGCTATACTGTGACTTTTTTCGACACACTATACTGTGACTTTTTTCGACATGCTATACTGTGACTTTTTTCGATATGCTATACTGTGACTTTTTTCGACATGCTATACTATGACTTTTTTCGACATGCGATACTGACATTTTTCGACATGCTATACTATGACTTTTTTCGACATGCTATACTATGACTTTTTTCGACATGCCATATTACGACATTTTTAGACATGCCATACTACGACTTTTTTCGACATGCTATACTGTGACTTTTTTCGACATGCTATACTATGACTTTTTTCGACATGCGATACTGACATTTTTCGACATGCTATACTATGACTTTTTTCGACATGCTATACTGTGACTTTTTTCGATATGCTATACTGTGACTTTTTTCGACATGCTATACTGTGACTTTTTTCGACATGCTATACTATGACTTTTTTCGACATGCGATACTGACATTTTTCGACATGCTATACTATGACTTTTTTCGACATGCTATACTATGACTTTTTTCGACATGCCATATTACGACATTTTTAGACATGCCATACTACGACTTTTTTCGACATGCTATACTGTGACTTTTTTCGACATGCTATACTGTGACTTTTTTCGACATGCGATACTGACATTTTTCGACATGCTATACTATGACTTTTTTAGACATGTTATACTATGACTTTTTTCGACATGCTATACTATGACTTTTTTAGAGACGTTATACAGTGACTTTTTTCGACACGCTATACTATGACTTTTTTCGACATGCAATACAGACTTTTTTCGACATGCTATACTATGACTTTTTTCGACATGCGATACTGACATTTTTCGACATGCTATACTATGACTTTTTTAGACATGCTATCCTGTGACTTTTCGACATGCTATACTGTGACTTTTTTAGACATGTTATACTATGACTTTTTTCGACATGCTATACTGTGACTTTTTTCGACATGCTATCCTATGACTTTTCGACATGCTATACTATGACTTTTTTCGACTTGCTATACTGTGACATTTTTCGACATGCTATACTGTGACTTTTTTCGACACGCTATACAGTGACTTTTTTCGACACGCTATACAGTGACTTTTTTCGACACGCTATACTATGACTTTTTTCGACACGCTATACTATGACTTTTTTCGACACGCTATACTATGACTTTTTTCGACATGCTATACTATGACTTTTTTCGACTTGCTATACTATGACTTTTTTCGACATGTTATACTATGACTTTTTTCGACATGCTATACTATGACTTTTTTCGACATGTTATACTATGACTTTTTTCGACATGCTATACTATGACTTTTTTCGACATGCTATACTGTGACATTTTTCGACATGTTATACTATGACTTTTTCCGACATGCTATACTATGACTTTTTTCGACATGTTATACTATGACTTTTTTCGACATGCTATACTATGACTTTTTTCGACATGTTATACTATGACTTTTTTCGACATGCTATACTATGACATTTTTCGACTTGCTATACTGTGACTTTTTTCGACATGCTATACTGTGACTTTTTTCGACATGCTATACTATGACATTTTTCGACATGCTATACTATGACATTTTTCGACATGCTATACTGTGACTTTTTTCGACATGCGATACTGACTTTTTTCGACATGCGATACTGACATTTTTCGACATGCTATACTATGACTTTTTTCGACATGCGATACTGACATTTTTCGACATGCTATACTATGACTTTTTTCGACATGCTATACTATGACTTTTTTCGACATGCCATATTACGACATTTTTAGACATGCCATACTACGACTTTTTTCGACATGCTATACTGTGACTTTTTTCGACATGCTATACTGTGACTTTTTTCGACATGCGATACTGACATTTTTCGACATGCTATACTATGACTTTTTTAGACATGTTATACTATGACTTTTTTCGACATGCTATACTATGACTTTTTTAGAGACGTTATACAGTGACTTTTTTCGACACGCTATACTATGACTTTTTTCGACATGCAATACAGACTTTTTTCGACATGCTATACTATGACTTTTTTCGACATGCGATACTGACATTTTTCGACATGCTATACTATGACTTTTTTAGACATGCTATCCTGTGACTTTTCGACATGCTATACTGTGACTTTTTTAGACATGTTATACTATGACTTTTTTCGACATGCTATACTGTGACTTTTTTCGACATGCTATCCTATGACTTTTCGACATGCTATACTATGACTTTTTTCGACTTGCTATACTGTGACATTTTTCGACATGCTATACTGTGACTTTTTTCGACACGCTATACAGTGACTTTTTTCGACACGCTATACTATGACTTTTTTCGACACGCTATACTATGACTTTTTTCGACACGCTATACTATGACTTTTTTCGACATGCTATACTATGACTTTTTTCGACATGCTATACTGTGACTTTTTTCGACATGCTATACTATGACTTTTTTCGACTTGCTATACTGTGACTTTTTTCGACTTGCTATACTATGACTTTTTTCGACATGTTATACTATGACTTTTTTCGACATGCTATACTATGACTTTTTTCGACATGTTATACTATGACTTTTTTCGACATGCTATACTATGACTTTTTTCGACATGCTATACTGTGACATTTTTCGACATGTTATACTATGACTTTTTCCGACATGCTATACTATGACTTTTTTCGACATGTTATACTATGACTTTTTTCGACATGCTATACTATGACTTTTTTCGACATGTTATACTATGACTTTTTTCGACATGCTATACTATGACATTTTTCGACTTGCTATACTGTGACTTTTTTCGACATGCTATACTGTGACTTTTTTCGACATGCTATACTATGACATTTTTCGACATGCTATACTATGACATTTTTCGACATGCTATACTGTGACTTTTTTCGACATGCGATACTGACTTTTTTCGACAAGCTATACTGTGACTTTTTTCGACATGCGATACTGTGACTTTTTTCGACATGCTATACTGTGACTTTTTTCGACATGCGATACTGACATTTTTCGACATGCTATACTATGACTTTTTTCGACATGCTATACTGTGACTTATTTCGACATGCCATACCATGACTTTTTTCGACATGCTATACTGACTTTTTTCGACATGCTATTCTGTGACTTTTTTCGACATGCCATACTGTGACTTTTTTCGACATGCCATACTGTGACTTTTTTCGACATGCCATACTGTGACTTTTTTCGACATGCCATACTGTGACTTTTTTCGACATGCTATACTGTGACTTTTTTCGACATGCTATACTGTGACTTTTTTCGACATGCTATACTGTGACATTTTTCGACATGTTATACTATGACTTTTTTCGACATGCTATACTATGACTTTTTTCGACATGTTATACTATGACTTTTTTCGACATGCTATACTATGACATTTTTCGACTTGCTATACTGTGACTTTTTTCGACATGCTATACTGTGACTTTTTTCGACATGCGATACTGTGACTTTTTTCGACATGCTATACTATGACATTTTTCGACTTGCTATACTGTGACTTTTTTCGACATGCGATACTGTGACTTTTTTCGACATGCTATACTGTGACTTTTTTCGACATGCGATACTGTGACTTTTTTCGACATGCTATACTGTGACTTTTTTCGACATGCTATACTGTGACATTTTTTCGACATGCTATACTATGACTTTTTTCGACATGCTATACTATGACTTTTTTCGACATGCTATACTATGACTTTTTCGACATGCTATACTATGACTTTTTTCGACATGCTATACTATGACTTTTTTCGACATGCTATACTCAGACTTTTTTTCGACATGCTATACTATGACTTATTTCGACATGCCATACTATGACATTTTTCGACATGCCATACTATGACTTTTTTCGACATGCTATACTATGACTTTTTTCGACATGCTATGCTATGACTTTTTTCGACATGCTATACTATGACTTTTTTCGACATGCTATGCTATGACTTTTTTCGACATGCTATACTATGACATTTTTCGACTTGCTATACTATGACTTATTTCGACATGCCATACTATGACTTTTTTCGACATGCTATACTATGACTTATTTCGACATGCCATACTATGACATTTTTCGACATGCCATACTATGACTTTTTTCGACATGCCATACTATGACTTTTTTCGACATGCTATAGTCTGACTTTTTTCGACATGCTATACTATGACATTTTTCGACATGCTATACTATGACTTTTTTCGACATGCCATACTGTGACTTATTTCGACATGCTATACTATGACTTTTTTGGACATGCTATACTATGACTTTTTTCGACATGCTATACTGTGACTTTTTTAGACATGTTATGCTGTGACTATTTTCGACATGCTATACTGTGACTTTTTTAGACATGTTATACTATGACTTTTTTCGACATGCGATACAGACTTTTGTCGACATGTTATACTATGACTATTTTCGACATGTTATACTACGACTTATTTCGACATGCCATACTATGACTTTTTTCGACATGCTATACTATGACTTTTTTCGACATGCGATACTGACATTTTTCGACATGCTATACTATGACTTTTTTAGACATGTTATACAGTGACTTTTTTCGACACGCTATACTGTGACTTTTTTCGACATGCTATACTGTGACTTTTTTCGACATGCTATTCTGTGACATTTTTTCGACATGCTATACTATGACTTTTTTCGACACGCTATACTGTGACTTTTTTCGACATGCTATTCTGTGACATTTTTTCGACATGCTATACTATGACTTTTTTCGACATGCTATACTATGACATTTTTCGACATGCTATACTATGACTTTTTTCGACATGTTATACAGTGACTTTTTTCGACACGCTATACTGTGACTTTTTTCGACATGCTATACTGTGACTTTTTTCGACATGCTATTCTGTGACATTTTTTCGACATGCTATACCAGGGGTCGGCAACCCGCGGCTCGCGAGCCGCATGCGGCTCTTTAGCCCCTCTGTTGCGGCTCCCTGAGTCTTTGTGCAAAAAAAAAAAAAAATTAAATTTATTTTAATGTTTTTTGTCAGTGGACAATCTTTCAAAGGGAACACCTCATATCTTGGAGTTTGAGGTGATACTGTGTCACGGAAAATAAAAAACGTTTTAATATTGTCAACTAAAATGTGCGTCACATCCTATTACGTCGCCGTCAAGCGCCTTCCCCTGCAGGTGGCTCGTCGTGATTGCAGACTCGGTAAGGTTATCAATGGATAAATCCAAAAAAAGAAAACTCCTGGAAGAAAATAGAGAATTTAATTCTGCGTGGACGTATTTATTTGCGTTCACTGCCAACAACGCTGGCCTACCTGTATGCTTAATATGTGGCGAGAAATTTGCAAACAACAAAAAATCGAATGTTGAAAGACACTTTCAGACCAAACACACAGCATTTGCTGAAAAATATCAAGCTGGAGATGCGCTAAATATCGCTCCCGCCTCACAGATGACAGCCTGCAGTCCTGTTTGAAGCTCAAAGTCACATCTTACAGCCCTGACATAGAGAAACTCTGCAGCGATGTTCAGAAACAAAAGTCACATTAAACAGGTGAGAACACTATCATTTAATAGGCTATTATCTTGGAGAAAAATATTTATTTTAGATCCTGAACTGATGTAGTTGTGTTTTTATGTTCAGGCGCGACGGTTGATGGCTGTACGTGTCTGAGGAAAGACGAGGATGACCTCGCACTGAAATGGACTTTAGTCTTACTTAAATACAAACTGCCTATTTTTTATCTTCACTCATTTCAAGATATTAGGCTGCAGCTATATGTTATATTTATTTCAAAGTAAGCTACTTTTTATTTAATATTTTTTCCACAAACATGGGGAGAGGACCCAAATAGACTTGAATTGTTCCGTGTTTGATTCACTTCTGCAGCTATATGTTATATTTATTTCTAAGTTATTTCCCACAACTATGGGGAGGACTCAAGGCCTGCATAGTTCTGTGTTTAGTTCTGTGACCTGAATGTAGGCCTACACATGCCAGTGTATTTTTTTTCTCCTCTTCATGAAAGTTAAAATAGCAATAAAATGTCAATAATTGTCTTTATTCTTGTTCTATTATTTCATAAATACAACAAACTATAGTTTTTGTATATATAATATAACTATATATAAAACGTATATAAGCTGTGATATCGAATAGCTTTTGCGGCTCCAGACACATTTTATTTGGTAGAAAATAGAGCAAAATGGCTCTTTGGACAGGAAAGGTTGCTGACCCCTGTGCTATACTATGACTTTTTTCGACATGCTATACTATGACTTTTTTCGACATGCTATTCTATGACTTTTTTCGACATGCTATACTATGACTTTTTTCGACATGCTATACTATGACTTTTTTCGACATGCTATACTGTGACTTTTTTCGATATGCTATACTGTGACTTTTTTCGACATGCTATACTGTGACTTTTTTCGACATGCTATACTATGACTTTTTTCGACATGCGATACTGACATTTTTCGACATGCTATACTATGACTTTTTTCGACATGCCATATTACGACATTTTTAGACATGCCATACTACGACTTTTTTCGACATGCTATACTGTGACTTTTTTCGACATGCTATACTGTGACTTTTTTCGATATGCTATACTGTGACTTTTTTCGACATGCGATACTGACATTTTTCGACATGCTATACTATGACTTTTTTAGACATGTTATACTATGACTGTTTTCGACATGCTATACTATGACTTTTTTAGAGACGTTATACAGTGACTTTTTTCGACACGCTATACTATGACTTTTTTCGACATGCTATACTATGACTTTTTTCGACATGCGATACTGACATTTTTCGACATGCTATACTATGACTTTTTTAGACATGCTATCCTGTGACTTTTCGACATGCTATACTGTGACTTTTTTGGACATGCTATACTGTGACTTTTTTAGACATGTTATACTATGACTATTTTCGACATGCTATACTGTGACTTTTTTCGACATGCTATCCTATGACTTTTCGACATGCTATACTATGACTTTTTTCGACTTGCTATACTGTGACATTTTTCGACATGCTATACTGTGACTTTTTTCGACATGCTATACAGTGACTTTTTTCGACACGCTATACTATGACTTTTTTCGACATGCTATACTATGACTTTTTTCGACACGCTATACTATGACTTTTTTCGACATGCTATACTGTGACATTTTTCGACATGTTATACTATGACTTTTTCCGACATGCTATACTATGACTTTTTTCGACATGTTATACTATGACTTTTTTCGACATGCTATACTATGACTTTTTTCGACATGTTATACTATGACTTTTTTCGACATGCTATACTATGACATTTTTCGACTTGCTATACTGTGACTTTTTTCGACATGCTATACTGTGACTTTTTTCGACATGCTATACTGTGACATTTTTCGACATGCTATACTATGACATTTTTCGACATGCTATACTGTGACTTTTTTCGACATGCGATACTGACTTTTTTCGACAAGCTATACTGTGACTTTTTTCGACATGCGATACTGTGACTTTTTTCGACATGCTATACTGTGACTTTTTTCGACATGCTATACTGTGACATTTTTTCGACATGCTATACTATGACTTTTTTCGACATGCTATACTATGACTTTTTTCGACATGCTATACTATGACTTTTTCGACATGCTATACTATGACTTTTTTCGACATGCTATACTATGACTTTTTTCGACATGCTATACTCAGACTTTTTTTCGACATGCTATACTATGACTTATTTCGACATGCCATACCATGACATTTTTCGACATGCCATACTATGACTTTTTTCGACATGCTATACTATGACTTTTTTCGACATGCTATGCTATGACTTTTTTCGACATGCTATACTATGACTTTTTTCGACATGCTATGCTATGACTTTTTTCGACATGCTATACTATGACATTTTTCGAGTTGCTATACTATGACTTATTTCGACATGCCATACTATGACTTTTTTCGACATGCTATACTATGACTTATTTCGACATGCCATACTATGACATTTTTCGACATGCCATACTATGACTTTTTTCGACATGCCATACTATGACTTTTTTCGACATGCTATAGTCTGACTTTTTTCGACATGCTATACTATGACATTTTTCGACATGCTATACTATGACTTTTTTCGACATGCCATACTGTGACTTATTTCGACATGCTATACTATGACTTTTTTGGACATGCTATACTATGACTTTTTTCGACATGCTATACTGTGACTTTTTTAGACATGTTATACTGTGACTATTTTCGACATGCTATACTGTGACTTTTTTAGACATGTTATACTATGACTTTTTTCGACATGCGATACAGACTTTTGTCGACATGTTATACTATGACTATTTTCGACATGTTATACTACGACTTATTTCGACATGCCATACTATGACTTTTTTCGACATGCTATACTATGACTTTTTTCGACATGCGATACTGACATTTTTCGACATGCTATACTATGACTTTTTTAGACATGTTATACAGTGACTTTTTTCGACACGCTATACTGTGACTTTTTTCGACATGCTATACTGTGACTTTTTTCGACATGCTATTCTGTGACATTTTTTCGACATGCTATACTATGACTTTTTTCGACACGCTATACTGTGACTTTTTTCGACATGCTATTCTGTGACATTTTTTCGACATGCTATACTATGACTTTTTTCGACATGCTATACTATGACATTTTTCGACATGCTATACAGTGACTTTTTTCGACACGCTATACTGTGACTTTTTTCGACATGTTATACAGTGACTTTTTTCGACACGCTATACTGTGACTTTTTTCGACATGCTATACTGTGACTTTTTTCGACATGCTATTCTGTGACATTTTTTCGACATGCTATACTATGACTTTTTTCGACACGCTATACTGTGACATTTTTTCGACATGCTATACTATGACTTTTTTCGACATGCTATACTATGACTTTTTTCGACATGCTATTCTATGACTTTTTTCGACATGCTATATTACGACTTTTTTAGACATGCCATACTACGACTTTTTTCGACATGCTATACTGTGACTTTTTTCGACATGCTATACTGTGACTTTTTTCGACATGCTATACTATGACTTTTTTCGACATGCGATACTGACATTTTTCGACATGCTATACTATGACTTTTTTAGACATGTTATACTATGACTTTTTTCGACATGCTATACTATGACTTTTTTAGACACGTTATACAGTGACTTTTTTCGACACGCTATACTGTGACTTTTTTCGACACGCTATACTGTGACTTTTTTCGACATGCTATACTGTGACTTTTTTCGATATGCTATACTGTGACTTTTTTCGACATGCTATACTATGACTTTTTTCGACATGCGATACTGACATTTTTCGACATGCTATACTATGACTTTTTTCGACATGCTATACTATGACTTTTTTCGACATGCCATATTACGACATTTTTAGACATGCCATACTACGACTTTTTTCGACATGCTATACTGTGACTTTTTTCGACATGCTATACTATGACTTTTTTCGACATGCTATACTATGACTTTTTTCGACATGCTATACTGTGACTTTTTTCGATATGCTATACTGTGACTTTTTTCGACATGCTATACTGTGACTTTTTTCGACATGCTATACTATGACTTTTTTCGACATGCGATACTGACATTTTTCGACATGCTATACTGTGACTTTTTTCGACATGCTATACTATGACTTTTTTCGACATGCGATACTGACATTTTTCGACATGCTATACTATGACTTTTTTCGACATGCCATATTACGACATTTTTAGACATGCCATACTACGACTTTTTTCGACATGCTATACTGTGACTTTTTTCGACATGCTATACTGTGACTTTTTTCGATATGCTATACTGTGACTTTTTTCGACATGCGATACTGACATTTTTCGACATGCTATACTATGACTTTTTTAGACATGTTATACTATGACTGTTTTCGACATGCTATACTATGACTTTTTTAGAGACGTTATACAGTGACTTTTTTCGACACGCTATACTATGACTTTTTTCGACATGCTATACTATGACTTTTTTCGACATGCGATACTGACATTTTTCGACATGCTATACTATGACTTTTTTAGACATGCTATCCTGTGACTTTTCGACATGCTATACTGTGACTTTTTTGGACATGCTATACTGTGACTTTTTTAGACATGTTATACTATGACTATTTTCGACATGCTATACTGTGACTTTTTTCGACATGCTATCCTATGACTTTTCGACATGCTATACTATGACTTTTTTCGACTTGCTATACTGTGACATTTTTCGACATGCTATACTGTGACTTTTTTCGACATGCTATACAGTGACTTTTTTCGACACGCTATACTATGACTTTTTTCGACATGCTATACTATGACTTTTTTCGACACGCTATACTATGACTTTTTTCGACATGCTATACTGTGACATTTTTCGACATGTTATACTATGACTTTTTCCGACATGCTATACTATGACTTTTTTCGACATGTTATACTATGACTTTTTTCGACATGCTATACTATGACTTTTTTCGACATGTTATACTATGACTTTTTTCGACATGCTATACTATGACATTTTTCGACTTGCTATACTGTGACTTTTTTCGACATGCTATACTGTGACTTTTTTCGACATGCTATACTGTGACATTTTTCGACATGCTATACTATGACTTTTTTCGACATGCGATACTGACTTTTTTCGACAAGCTATACTGTGACTTTTTTCGACATGCGATACTGTGACTTTTTTCGACATGCTATACTGTGACTTTTTTCGACATGCTATACTGTGACATTTTTTCGACATGCTATACTATGACTTTTTTCGACATGCTATACTATGACTTTTTTCGACATGCTATACTATGACTTTTTCGACATGCTATACTATGACTTTTTTCGACATGCTATACTATGACTTTTTTCGACATGCTATACTCAGACTTTTTTTCGACATGCTATACTATGACTTATTTCGACATGCCATACTATGACATTTTTCGACATGCCATACTATGACTTTTTTCGACATGCTATACTATGACTTTTTTCGACATGCTATGCTATGACTTTTTTCGACATGCTATACTATGACTTTTTTCGACATGCTATGCTATGACTTTTTTCGACATGCTATACTATGACATTTTTCGAGTTGCTATACTATGACTTATTTCGACATGCCATACTATGACTTTTTTCGACATGCTATACTATGACTTATTTCGACATGCCATACTATGACATTTTTCGACATGCCATACTATGACTTTTTTCGACATGCCATACTATGACTTTTTTCGACATGCTATAGTCTGACTTTTTTCGACATGCTATACTATGACATTTTTCGACATGCTATACTATGACTTTTTTCGACATGCCATACTGTGACTTATTTCGACATGCTATACTATGACTTTTTTGGACATGCTATACTATGACTTTTTTCGACATGCTATACTGTGACTTTTTTAGACATGTTATACTGTGACTATTTTCGACATGCTATACTGTGACTTTTTTAGACATGTTATACTATGACTTTTTTCGACATGCGATACAGACTTTTGTCGACATGTTATACTATGACTATTTTCGACATGTTATACTACGACTTATTTCGACATGCCATACTATGACTTTTTTCGACATGCTATACTATGACTTTTTTCGACATGCGATACTGACATTTTTCGACATGCTATACTATGACTTTTTTAGACATGTTATACAGTGACTTTTTTCGACACGCTATACTGTGACTTTTTTCGACATGCTATACTGTGACTTTTTTCGACATGCTATTCTGTGACATTTTTTCGACATGCTATACTATGACTTTTTTCGACACGCTATACTGTGACTTTTTTCGACATGCTATTCTGTGACATTTTTTCGACATGCTATACTATGACTTTTTTCGACATGCTATACTATGACATTTTTCGACATGCTATACAGTGACTTTTTTCGACACGCTATACTGTGACTTTTTTCGACATGTTATACAGTGACTTTTTTCGACACGCTATACTGTGACTTTTTTCGACATGCTATACTGTGACTTTTTTCGACATGCTATTCTGTGACATTTTTTCGACATGCTATACTATGACTTTTTTCGACACGCTATACTGTGACATTTTTTCGACATGCTATACTATGACTTTTTTCGACATGCTATACTATGACTTTTTTCGACATGCTATTCTATGACTTTTTTCGACATGCTATATTACGACTTTTTTAGACATGCCATACTACGACTTTTTTCGACATGCTATACTGTGACTTTTTTCGACATGCTATACTGTGACTTTTTTCGACATGCTATACTATGACTTTTTTCGACATGCGATACTGACATTTTTCGACATGCTATACTATGACTTTTTTAGACATGTTATACTATGACTTTTTTCGACATGCTATACTATGACTTTTTTAGACACGTTATACAGTGACTTTTTTCGACACGCTATACTGTGACTTTTTTCGACACGCTATACTGTGACTTTTTTCGACATGCTATACTGTGACTTTTTTCGATATGCTATACTGTGACTTTTTTCGACATGCTATACTATGACTTTTTTCGACATGCGATACTGACATTTTTCGACATGCTATACTATGACTTTTTTCGACATGCTATACTATGACTTTTTTCGACATGCCATATTACGACATTTTTAGACATGCCATACTACGACTTTTTTCGACATGCTATACTGTGACTTTTTTCGACATGCTATACTATGACTTTTTTCGACATGCGATACTGACATTTTTCGACATGCTATACTATGACTTTTTTCGACATGCTATACTGTGACTTTTTTCGATATGCTATACTGTGACTTTTTTCGACATGCTATACTGTGACTTTTTTCGACATGCTATACTATGACTTTTTTCGACATGCGATACTGACATTTTTCGACATGCTATACTATGACTTTTTTCGACATGCTATACTATGACTTTTTTCGACATGCCATATTACGACATTTTTAGACATGCCATACTACGACTTTTTTCGACATGCTATACTGTGACTTTTTTCGACATGCTATACTGTGACTTTTTTCGACATGCGATACTGACATTTTTCGACATGCTATACTATGACTTTTTTAGACATGTTATACTATGACTTTTTTCGACATGCTATACTATGACTTTTTTAGAGACGTTATACAGTGACTTTTTTCGACACGCTATACTATGACTTTTTTCGACATGCGATACAGACTTTTTTCGACATGCTATACTATGACTTTTTTCGACATGCGATACTGACATTTTTCGACATGCTATACTATGACTTTTTTAGACATGCTATCCTGTGACTTTTCGACATGCTATACTGTGACTTTTTTAGACATGTTATACTATGACTTTTTTCGACATGCTATACTGTGACTTTTTTCGACATGCTATCCTATGACTTTTCGACATGCTATACTATGACTTTTTTCGACTTGCTATACTGTGACATTTTTCGACATGCTATACTGTGACTTTTTTCGACACGCTATACAGTGACTTTTTTCGACACGCTATACTATGACTTTTTTCGACACGCTATACTATGACTTTTTTCGACATGCTATACTATGACTTTTTTCGACATGTTATACTATGACTTTTTTCGACATGCTATACTATGACATTTTTCGACTTGCTATACTGTGACTTTTTTCGACATGCTATACTGTGACTTTTTTCGACATGCTATACTATGACATTTTTCGACATGCTATACTATGACATTTTTCGACATGCTATACTGTGACTTTTTTCGACATGCGATACTGACTTTTTTCGACAAGCTATACTGTGACTTTTTTCGACATGCTATACTGTGACTTTTTTCGACATGCGATACTGACATTTTTCGACATGCTATACTATGACTTTTTTCGACATGCTATACTGTGACTTATTTCGACATGCCATACCATGACTTTTTTCGACATGCTATACTGACTTTTTTCGACATGCTATTCTGTGACTTTTTTCGACATGCTATTCTGTGACTTTTTTCGACATGCTATTCTGTGACTTTTTTCGACATGCTATTCTGTGACTTTTTTCGACATGCCATACTGTGACTTTTTTCGACATGCCATACTGTGACTTTTTTCGACATGCCATACTGTGACTTTTTTCGACATGCTATTCTGTGACTTTTTTCGACATGCCATACTGTGACTTTTTTCGACATGCCATACTGTGACTTTTTTCGACATGCCATACTGTGACTTTTTTCGACATGCCATACTGTGACTTTTTTCGACATGCTAGACTATGACTTTTTCCGACATGCCATACTACGACTTTTTTCGACATGCTATACTGTGACTTTTTTCGACTTGCTATACTGTGACTTTTTCCGACATGCGATACTATGAATGAACTTGTATGTCGAAAAAAAGTCAGTATAACATGTCCAGACCAGAGAGATGGTGGTCGACATGCTATACTGTGATTTTTTCGACATGCCATACTACGACTTTTTTCGACATGCCATACTGTGACTTTTTTCGACATGCCATACTACGACTTTTTTCGACATGCCATACTGTGACTTTTTTCGACATGCCATACTATGACTTTTTTCGACATGCTAGACTATGACTTTTTCCGACATGCCATACTACGACTTTTTTCGACATGCTATAGTGACTTTTTTCGACTTGCTATACTGTGACTTTTTTCGACATGCTATACTGTGACTTTTTTCGACTTGCTATACTGTGACTTTTTTCGACATGCTATACTGTGACTTTTTTCCGACATGCGATACTATGAATGAACTTGTATGTCGAAAAAAGTCAGTATAACATGTCCAGACCAGAGAGAGTCGACTTCAGGAGGAAGACGACGTCTCCACAACCGCTGAGAGTTCTGGGAGAGGATGTGGACATGGTGGAGGAGTACAAGTACCTGGGTGTCTCCATCGACAGCAGACTGAACTGGAAGAACAACATCAACGCTGTGTACAAGAAGGGGAGGAGTCAACTCTTTTTCTTGAGGAAACTTCGATCCTTCAACGTGTGCAGCAAGATGTTGGAGATGTTCTACAGTCTGTTGTGGCCAGTGCACTGTACTCCTGTAGTCTGCTGGGGGAGCAGCATTGGAGCCGGAGACACCAACAGACTTAACAAACTAGTTAAGAAGGCCGGCTCCATCATTGGCTGCAAACAAGACAATCTGGAAGAGGTGGTGGAGAGGAGGACACTGAAGAAACTATTATCCATATTGGATAACCCGGACCACCCTCTCCATCACCTCCTGCAGGGACAGCGGAGCACTTTCTCCAACAGACTGATCCGCTGTCACAAGGAAAGATACAGGAGAACATTCCTGCCCTCTGCAATAAGACTTTACAATAAATCACCTCTGGCCAGATCATCCTCCACATAACTACTCACTGCTTCACTGTTGTTTGCTGGGGTTGATTTTTAATTTTTGCACTACTGTTTTACACCGAGGCAGATAATTCAACACTATTCTATTTCATTGTATATACTGTGTTTGTTTGTCATACGCTGTTATTCTGTTGTATATATTGTGCATTTTTTAATACTTAATATTTTGGTTACTCTGTTACTTTGCTTTTTGGTGTGTCAACATACAAATTTCCCCCTGGGGATGAATAAAGTACATATCTATCTCGAAAAAAGTCTTGAGTTTTAACAGGAAACGTTTCTACATCTTAACATTTGAAAGAGCAGCTTCATAACTTCACTATATATTTATAAAAATACTTATTTCATTGTTTAAAATCTGCTCTCGGTCACATTTAAATAATCCACGAGTTTTGAAAGAAAAGAAAAACAGATTCAAGAAAAATAACAAGAATAAAACCAAATAAATTAAATTGTTTTGAAAAGAACAAAAAATATCTCAACAGTCACATGTTAAACTTTATTAATCGCAACAGTTTAAATTATTCAGTTAAATACACAAAGCGTTATGAAGAGTTAGACTAATGACTTCCAGCCGCAGACCAACCGATGACCTCACTTCCTGTGTGTCGCTCTCTAAGCGTTGATTGGTTCCTGCTGGTTGTTCTGACGTTTGACCACAAAAACCTTCTGACCGGAAACCGTCACCATGTAAACAAAGTCCTCCAGAGTCACTGAGGAGAGAAGACGGAACAGGTGAGAGAGAGTCACTACAGGTGAGAGGGAGAGAGTCACTACAGGTGAGAGGGAGAGAGTCACTACGGGTGAGAGGGAGAGAGTCACTACAGGTGAGAGGGAGAGAGTCACTACAGGTGAGAGGGAGAGAGTCACTACAGGTGAGAGAGAGAGAGTCACTACGGGTGAGAGAGAGAGAGTCACTACGGGTGAGAGAGAGAGAGTCACTACAGGTGAGAGGGAGAGAGTCACTACAGGTGAGAGGGAGAGAGTCACTACAGGTGAGCGGGAGAGAGTCACTACAGGTGAGCGGGAGAGAGTCACTACAGGTGAGAGGGAGAGAGTCACTACGGGTGAGAGGGAGAGAGTCACTACAGGTGAGAGAGAGAGAGTCACTACGGGTGAGAGAGAGAGAGTCACTACAGGTGAGAGGGAGAGAGTCACTACAGGTGAGAGGGAGAGAGTCACTACAGGTGAGCGGGAGAGAGTCACTACAGGTGAGCGGGAGAGAGTCACTACAGGTGAGAGGGAGAGAGTCACTACGGGTGAGAGGGAGAGAGTCACTACAGGTGAGAGGGAGAGAGTCACTACAGGTGAGAGGGAGAGAGTCACTACAGGTGAGAGGGAGAGAGTCACTACGGGTGAGAGGGAGAGAGTCACTACAGGTGAGAGGGAGAGAGTCACTACAGGTGAGCGGGAGAGAGTCACTACAGGTGAGAGGGAGAGAGTCACTACAGGTGAGCGGGAGAGAGTCACTACAGGTGAGCGGGAGAGAGTCACTACGGGTGAGAGAGAGAGAGTCACTACAGGTGAGAGGGAGAGAGTCACTACAGGTGAGAGAGAGAGAGTCACTACGGGTGAGAGAGAGAGAGTCACTACGGGTGAGAGGGAGAGAGTCACTACAGGTGAGAGGGAGAGAGTCACTACAGGTGAGAGAGAGAGAGTCACTACGGGTGAGAGGGAGAGAGTCACTACAGGTGAGAGGGAGAGAGTCACTACAGGTGAGAGAGAGAGAGTCACTACGGGTGAGAGAGAGAGAGTCACTACGGGTGAGAGGGAGAGAGTCACTACAGGTGAGAGGGAGAGAGTCACTACAGGTGAGAGGGAGAGAGTCACTACAGGTGAGAGGGAGAGAGTCACTACAGGTGAGAGGGAGAGAGTCACTACAGGTGAGCGGGAGAGAGTCACTACAGGTGAGAGGGAGAGAGTCACTACAGGTGAGCGGGAGAGAGTCACTACAGGTGAGAGGGAGAGAGTCACTACAGGTGAGCGGGAGAGAGTCACTACAGGTGAGAGGGAGAGAGTCACTACAGGTGAGCGGGAGAGAGTCACTACAGGTGAGCGGGAGAGAGTCACTACGGGTGAGAGAGAGAGAGTCACTACAGGTGAGAGGGAGAGAGTCACTACAGGTGAGCGGGAGAGAGTCACTACAGGTGAGAGAGAGAGAGTCACTACAGGTGAGCGGGAGAGAGTCACTACGGGTGAGAGGGAGAGAGTCACTACAGGTGAGAGGGAGAGAGTCACTACAGGTGAGAGGGAGAGAGTCACTACGGGTGAGAGGGAGAGAGTCACTACAGGTGAGAGAGAGAGAGTCACTACAGGTGAGAGGGAGAGAGTCACTACAGGTGAGAGGGAGAGAGTCACTACAGGTGAGAGGGAGAGAGTCACTACAGGTGAGAGGGAGAGAGTCACTACGGGTGAGAGAGAGAGAGTCACTACGGGTGAGAGAGAGAGTCACTACGGGTGAGAGGGAGAGAGTCACTACAGGTGAGAGAGAGAGAGTCACTACGGGTGAGAGGGAGAGAGTCACTACGGGTGAGAGAGAGAGAGTCACTACGGGTGAGAGAGAGAGAGTCACTACGGGTGAGAGGGAGAGAGTCACTACAGGTGAGAGAGAGAGAGTCACTACGGGTGAGAGGGAGAGAGTCACTACAGGTGAGAGGGAGAGAGTCACTACAGGTGAGAGGGAGAGAGTCACTACAGGTGAGAGAGAGAGAGTCACTACGGGTGAGAGGGAGAGAGTCACTACAGGTGAGAGGGAGAGAGTCACTACAGGTGAGAGAGAGAGAGTCACTACAGGTGAGAGGGAGAGAGTCACTACAGGTGAGAGGGAGAGAGTCACTACAGGTGAGAGGGAGAGAGTCACTACGGGTGAGAGAGAGAGAGTCACTACGGGTGAGAGGGAGAGAGTCACTACAGGTGAGAGGGAGAGAGTCACTACAGGTGAGAGAGAGAGAGTCACTACGGGTGAGAGGGAGAGAGTCACTACAGGTGAGAGGGAGAGAGGGAGTCACTACGGGTGAGAGGGAGAGAGTCACTACAGGTGAGAGGGAGAGAGTCACTACAGGTGAGAGGGAGAGAGTCACTACAGGTGAGAGGGAGAGAGTCACTACAGGTGAGAGGGAGAGAGGGAGTCACTACGGGTGAGAGGGAGAGAGTCACTACAGGTGAGAGGGAGAGAGTCACTACAGGTGAGAGGGAGAGAGTCACTACAGGTGAGAGGGAGAGAGTCACTACAGGTGAGAGGGAGAGAGTCACTACAGGTGAGAGGGAGAGAGTCACTACAGGTGAGAGGGAGAGAGGGAGTCACTACAGGTGAGAGAGAGAGTGAGAGAGAGAGAGTCACTACAGGTGAGAGAGAGAGAGTCACTACGGGTGAGAGAGAGCGAGTCACTACAGGTGAGAGGGAGAGAGTCACTACAGGTGAGAGGGAGAGAGTCACTACAGGTGAGAGGGAGAGAGTCACTACAGGTGAGAGGGAGAGAGTCACTACAGGTGAGAGAGAGAGAGTCACTACAGGTGAGCGGGAGAGAGTCACTACAGGTGAGCGGGAGAGAGTCACTACAGGTGAGAGAGAGAGAGTCACTACAGGTGAGAGAGAGAGAGTCACTACAGGTGAGCGGGAGAGAGTCACTACAGGTGAGCGGGAGAGAGTCACTACAGGTGAGCGGGAGAGAGTCACTACAGGTGAGCGGGAGAGAGTCACTACAGGTGAGAGAGAGAGAGTCACTACAGGTGAGCGGGAGAGAGTCACTACAGGTGAGCGGGAGAGAGTCACTACAGGTGAGCGGGAGAGAGTCACTACAGGTGAGAGGGAGAGAGTCACTACAGGTGAGAGTCACTACAGGTGAGAGGGAGAGAGTCACTACGGGTGAGAGAGAGAGAGTCACTACAGGTGAGCGGGAGAGAGTCACTACAGGTGAGCGGGAGAGAGTCACTACAGGTGAGAGGGAGAGAGTCACTACAGGTGAGAGGGAGAGAGTCACTACAGGTGAGCGGGAGAGAGTCACTACAGGTGAGAGGGAGAGAGTCACTACGGGTGAGAGAGAGAGAGTCACTACAGGTGAGAGGGAGAGAGTCACTACAGGTGAGAGGGAGAGAGTCACTACAGGTGAGAGAGAGAGGGAGTCACTACAGGTGAGAGGGAGAGAGTCACTACGGGTGAGAGAGAGAGAGGGAGTCACTACGGGTGAGAGAGAGTCACTACAGGTGAGAGAGAGAGAGGGAGTCACTACGGGTGAGAGAGAGAGAGGGAGTCACTACAGGTGAGAGAGAGAGAGGGAGTCACTACGGGTGAGAGAGAGAGAGGGAGTCACTACAGGTGAGAGAGAGAGAGGGAGTCACTACAGGTGAGCGGCTGGCCTGGAGACAGTGTTGGTTACCTGACATGCGTTTGAAGGGCGGCTCAGGTGATCCAGGTAACTTAAACCGACTCGCTGTTCGAACCATCTGCATCATCACCGCTGCTGTGTGCTCATCGTTCTCCAGCTCACCTGCTGACTGATGACACAACCAAACATCACTTTATTTAAACACCGAATCCTTCAGCAGCTCACAACGATTCAGGAAATGTATTTTGCAACAGATGCAGATGAACGTTAAAGAGAACGTTAGAGAGAGCGTTAGAGAGAACATTAGAGACAACGTCAGAGACAACGTCAGAGAGAACGTCAGAGAGAACGTTAGAGAACATTAGAGACAACGTTAGAGAGAGCGTTAGAGAGAGCGTCAGAGAGAACGTCAAAGAGAACGTTAGAGAACATTAGAGACAGCGTTAGAGAGAGCGTTAGAGAGAACGTTAGAGAGAGCGTTAGAGACAACGTTAGAAAGAGCGTTAGAGACAACGTCAGAGAGAACGTCAGAGACAACGTCAGAGAGAACGTTAGAGAACATTAGAGACAACGTTAGAGACAACGTTAGAGAGAGCGTTAGAGAGAGCGTTAGAGAGAACGTTAGAGAACATCAGAGACAACGTCAGAGAGAACGTCAGAGAGAGCGTCAGAGAGAGCGTCAGAGACAACGTCAGAGAGAACGTCAGAGAGAACGTCAGAGAGAACGTCAGAGAGAGCGTCAGAGAGAGCGTCAGAGAGAACGTTAGAGAACATCAGAGACAACGTCAGAGAGAACGTCAGAGAGAGCGTCAGAGAGAGCGTCAGAGAGAGCGTCAGAGACAACGTCAGAGACAACGTCAGAGACAACGTCAGAGAGAGCGTCAGAGAGAGCGTCAGAGAGAACGTTAGAGAACATCAGAGACAACGTCAGAGAGAACGTCAGAGAGAACGTCAGAGAGAGCGTCAGAGAGAGCGTCAGAGAGAGCGTCAGAGACAACGTCAGAGACAACGTCAGAGAGAGCGTCAGAGACAGCGTCAGAGACAGCGTCAGAGACAACGTCAGAGAGAACGTCAGAGAGAGCGTCAGAGAGAGCGTCAGAGAGAGCGTCAGAGAGAGCGTCAGAGACAGCGTCAGAGAGAACGTCAGAGAGAGCGTCAGAGAGAGCGTCAGAGACAGCGTCAGAGACAGCGTCAGAGAGAACGTCAGAGAGAACGTCAGAGACAACGTTAGAGAGAACGTTAGAGAGAGCGTTAGAGACAGCGTTAGAGAGAGCGTTAGAGACAACGTTAGAGAGAGCGTTAGAGAGAGCGTTAGAGACAACGTTAGAGAGAACGTTAGAGAGAGCGTTAGAGACAGCGTTAGAGACAGCGTTAGAGAGAGCGTTAGAGAGAGCGTTAGAGAGAACGTTAGAGAGAGCGTTAGAGAGAGCGTCAGAGAGAGCGTCAGAGAGAGCGTCAGAGAGAACGTTAGAGAACATCAGAGACAACGTCAGAGAGAACGTCAGAGACAACGTCAGAGAGAACGTTAGAGAACATTAGAGACAACGTTAGAGAGAGCGTTAGAGAGAGCGTTAGAGAGAGCGTCAGAGACAACGTCAGAGAGAACGTCAGAGACAACGTCAGAGAGAACGTTAGAGAACATTAGAGACAGCGTTAGAGAG
>JAFEUB010001376.1:547500-580000 GCA_024529925.1 Ophthalmolycus amberensis | reverse complement strand
ACCAGGTGCGTCACCAGACACCTGAACCTCGAACTGCGCGTGGACTTCGAGCGGCGCGTGATCCGGGCCCAGGTGGAGCTCACCGTGGAGGTTCTGGAGGACCGGTTCTCTGCTCTGGTAACGTTACCGGAACCCGGTGCACGTTGGCCTCAAAGCTATAACTGCACAGAATGTTCACTTTAATCAACTCAGCTCGCGCTTTAAAATGTTCATTTTTATTGTTTTATACATTTTAAAATCCTTCAGAGGCCGAGCTGTGACGCTGCTTCATCATGTTCACTTTTATTACAACATGTTCATCTCCTAAAGTTCCGTTTCTACAGAATCACTCGCGTTACACTGTGACGTGTGATGACGTTATTGGTACAAAACCACTTAGAACTGATCGAACAGATCAAAGTGACATTAAATCTCAGCGCTTCTTTAGATGTGATTCTGTGATGTCATCGTGATGAGCTCTGACGTTAGAAGGCTGATCAGTCACAACGTGTGTGTGTGTGTGTGTGTGCGTGTGCGTGTGTGTGTGGGGGGGACGGACCGTCAAAAGACCAAAACCCGTAGAAAGCAGGAAGTCTTACAAACGCATTGAACATAAATGTCGGATATTAAGACGTCACGCTTTGAACGATAAACAGATTTCACTATTTCTATTAATCATTCTACTTCTTGATGTTATTGTTGTTTGTTATTATTATTTCCAGCTCCTCTAACTTCTTTCTTGCAGGCTGGACCCATGAAGAGACTTGGTTCTGGTCACGTGATGAAATGCATTTGATTGGTTCTTGGCATAGTTCTGAGCTGATAATAAATGTGAATTGTTTGGAGTCTGCTGTGATCTCAGCTGGACTTCGATTGGATGATGTGAGTGCTGACTCATTAATATCTCGTTAATAAAAGTTATTGATCTGCGTCAGACTTTGGACACCAGAGACCTGCAGGTCGTCTCGGTGAGCGCTAACGGACAAGCGGCGCGCTTTACGATGGGCCCTAAACACAGCTTCAAGGGGACGCCGCTGGACATCACGCTGCCCTTTGACCTCTCCAGGTGACACCTCCTCTCTGTCTTCAGTCGAAGTCGTTTCTAAATGAAATGCCGCTAATGTGCTTGCGCTGTGGACCAATCAGGGGGCAGCATGTGGTGGTGGCGGTGACCTATGAGACGTCTCCGGCGGCGTCGGCGCTGCAGTGGCTCTCACCTGAGCAGACGGCCGGGAAGGAACAACCGTACCTGTTCAGCCAGTGCCAGGTGAGCCCGCCAGTAGTGATCATAGAACCCGTCTGTGGTGGAACCGGTCTGAATAAACTTTTATTACAAGTAAAGTCAGTCTAGTTACCAGTTAAACTAGTTACCAGTTAAACTAGTTACCAGTTAGTCCAGTTCATCGTATTAATAACGTGTTATCGATTCATTGAGCGTAAACATCTTGGAAACCTAAATGTTATAAATGTGAATATTGATGGAATGATGGATCAACAACAATCACCAGAGGACTGACGGTTGGAGTAACGGTCGGTGTTTCGGTGTTTCAGGAAGTTGTGTCACGAGATGAAGAAGTCGTCTGTTTGAGATGTCGACAGATTCTTTAAACCGTCGTCTTTGTTCCTGTTTTCTGTCCGAAGAGTTTCCTCTGAAGTATTGATCCACAGACGTGTTCTAGAACTAGAGACAGGAAGTCAAGTTCTGCTTCTTAACGTTTAGACGTGACGAAGCTTCAGGCTTTCTTCTTCTACGCCAACAATTATTAACCGTCTGTCTTTAACTCAACTTAACCATGACTCACCTGACCCAGTTAACCCAGTTAACCAGTTAAACCAGTTAACCAGTTAAACCAGTAACCCTAACTTGATCAGGCGTGATTTCACCGGCCGTAGTTCGTTGGACTCTGTGTTTTGTGAACAGATTGTTTATGGATCCCAGTGAAGGATTGTGTTCACACAACTGTTCACCTGCCTGCAAGTCAGAGTGTTGGTAGAACAAACCTTGAAGTCTTTTAGTTTTCAGAGAAATAAAGAACAAAATACAGATTAATATTAATATTAATAATGCTTATAATTATAATGCTGATATCAACACTTATCATCTCTACAATCAATCAGACTTAATAATGTTTCCCTCTGTGTCGTCTTGAAGGCTCATCACTGCAGGAGTATGGTTCCCTGTCAGGACACTCCGTCTGTCAAACACACCTACTACGCTCAGGTAACGCACGCACACACACACACACAGACGCACACACAGACGCACACACACACAGACACACACAGACGCACACACACACACAGACGCACACACAGACGCACACACACACAGACACACACAGACGCACACACACACACACACGCACACAGACGCACACACACACACAGACACACCCAGACACACAGACACGCACAGACGCACACAGACGCACACACACACAGACACGCACAGACACACAGACACACACAGACGCACACAGACGCACACAGACGCACACAGACGCACACACACACCCAGACGCACACACAGACGCACCCAGACGCACACACACAGACGCACACACACACCCAGACGCACACAGACGCACACACACACCCAGACGCACACACAGACGCACCCAGACGCACACACACAGACGCACACACACACCCAGACGCACACAGACGCACACCCAGACGCACACAGACGCACACACACAGACGCACACACACACCCAGACGCACACAGACGCACACACACACCCAGACGCACACAGACGCACACCCAGACGCACACAGACGCACACACACACCCAGACGCACACAGACGCACACCCAGACGCGCACAGACGCGCACAGACGCGCACACAGACGCACAGACGCACAGACGCACACACGCACAGACGCACAGACGCGCACACAGACGCACAGACGCACACACACAGACACACAGACACGCACAGACGCGCACACAGACGCACAGACGCACACACACACACGCACAGACACAGACGCACAGACGCACAGACACAGACGCACACACGCACAGACACACAGACGCACACACGCACAGACACACAGACACGCACAGACGCGCACACAGACGCACAGACGCACACACACACATGCACAGACACACACGCACAGACGCACAGACGCACAGACACACACGCACAGACGCACAGACGCACACACACAGACACGCACAGACGCGCACACAGACGCACACACGCACAGACGCACACACGCACAGACGCACACACGCACACACGCACAGACGCACACGCGCACACACACAGACGCGCACACAGACACACACAGACGCGCACACAGACGCACACACAGACGCACACACACAGGCACACACACAGACGCACACACACACACAGGCGCACACACACACAGACGCACACACACACAGACGCACACACGCACAGACGCACACACACAGACACGCACAGACGCACGCGCACAGACGCAGACGCACACACGCACAGACGTGCACACGCACACACGCGCACACACACAGACGCACACACAGACACACACACACAGGCACACACACAGACGCACACACACACAGACGCGCACACACACACAGACGCACACACGCACAGACGCACACACGCACAGACGCACACACACAGACACGCACAGACGCGCACACAGACGCACACGCACAGACGCACACACAGACGCACAGACGCACACACAGACGCACAGACGCGCACACAGACGCACACGCACAGACGCACACACAGACGCACAGACGCACACACAGACGCACAGACGCGCACACAGACGCACGCACACACAGACGCACAGACGCACACACACACGCACAGACGCACACACACAGACACGCACAGACGCGCACACAGACGCACACGCACAGACGCACACACAGACGCACAGACGCACACACAGACGCACAGACGCGCACACAGACGCACGCACAGACGCGCACACAGACGCACACGCACAGACGCACACACAGACGCACAGACGCACACACAGACGCACAGACGCGCACACAGACGCACACGCACAGACGCACACACAGACGCACAGACGCACACGCGCGCACGCACACAGACACACACAGACGCGCACACAGACGCACACACAGACGCACACACACACACACAGACGCACACACACACACAGACGCGCACACACACACAGACGCACACACAGACGCACACACACAGGCACACACACAGACGCACACACACAGGCACACACACAGACACACGCACACACACACACAGACGCGCACACACACAGGCACACACACAGGCACACACACACAGACGCGCACACACACGCACACACACAGGCACACACACACAGACGCACACACACACAGGCACACAGACGCACACACACAGACGCACACGCACGCACACGCACACACAGGCACACACACACAGACGCGCACACACACGCACACACACAGGCACACACACACAGACGCACACACACACAGACGCACACACACAGACGCACACACACACAGACGCACACACAGACGCACACACGCGCACACACACAGACGCACACAACGCACGCACACGCACACACAGACGCACGCACACAGACGCACACACGCGCACAGACGCACGCACGCACAGACGCACGCGCACACACAGACGCGCACACACAGACGCACACAGACGCACACACGCACACAGACGCGCACACAGACGCGCACACACACACGCGCGCACACACACAGACGCACGCACGCACACAGACGCGCACACACACGCGCGCACACACACACACAGACGCGCGCACGCACACAGACGCGCACGCACACAGACGCGCACGCACACAGACGCGCGCACGCACACAGACGCACGCACACAGACGCGCACACAGACGCGCACACACAGACGCACGCACGCACACAGACTCGCGCACAGACGCACGCACACAGACGCACACACAGACGCACAGACGCACGCACACACAGACGCACGCACACAGACGCACACACGCGCACACAGACGCGCACACACACGCGCACACACGCACACACACGCACACACACACAGACGCACAGACACACACAGACTCACGCACACACGCACACAGACGCACACACAGACTCGCACACAGACACGCACACACACGCACACACACAGACACACACACAGACGCGCACAGACGCACAGACGCACGCACACAGACGCACACACGCACACACAGACGCACGCACACGCACACACAGACGCACACACAGACGCGCACGCACGCACACACAGACGCACGCACGCACGCACACGCACACACAGACGCACGCACACGCACGCACGCGCACACACACGCACACACAGACGCACACACACAGACGCACACGCACACAGACGCACACGCACACGCACACAGACGCACGCGCACGCACGCACGCGCACACACACGCACACACAGACGCGCACACACACAGACGCACACGCACACAGACGCACGCACACACACACAGACGCACACACAGACGCACACGCACAGACGCGCACAGACACACACGCACAGACACACACAGACGCACACGCACACACAGACGCACACACACAGACGCACACGCACAGACGCACGCACACAGACGCACACACACAGACGCACACGCACAGACGCACACGCACAGACGCACGCACACAGACGCACGCACACACACAGACGCACGCACACGCACACACAGACACACACACACAGACGCACGCACACGCACACACACAGACGCACGCACACGCACACACACACAGACACAGACGCACACACAGACGCACACGCACACACAGACACACACAGACGCACACACAGACGCACACACACAGACGCACACACACAGACGCACACACATACACAGGCACGCACACGCACGCACGCACACACAGACGCGCACACGCACAGACACACACACACACACGCACAGACGCACACGCACACACGCACACACACAGACGCACACGCACAGACGCACGCACACACACACACGCACACACACGCACGCACGCACACACACAGACGCACACACAGACGCACATAGACGCACACACACACACACAGACGCACACACACGCACACACAGACGCACACACAGACGCACATAGACGCACACACAGACGCACGCGCACACAGACGCACACACGCACACACAGACGCACGCGCGCACAGACGCACGCGCGCACAGACGCACGCTCGCACAGACGCACGCGCGCACAGACGCACACGCACACAGACGCACACGCACACAGACGCGCACACAGACGCACGCACACGCACGCACGCGCACACGCACGCACACACACAGACGCACACAGACACACACAGACGCACACACACGCGCACACACACACGTGAGAGACAATGCAAGGATGTTTGTGAAATTGTGTCTCAGCTGTGCCCTGTGTCTTGTCTCTCAGGTGTGTTTGTGTCTCAGGTGTGCCCTGTGTCTTGCCTCTCAGGTGTCGGTGCCTAAAGACCTGGTGGCCGTGATGAGCGCCATGAGAGACGGACAGGAAGTCGACCCTCAGGACAAAGACCGCATCGTCTACAGGTTCAGACAGCCGGTCAGTCCGCTCTGCTGCTGCTCATTGCTCCTGTGACGTCACACATTTGTTAATAGGTTTCAGGAAGTAGATGAATGACAGAGCTGTAGTTGCATAGCCAGCTCTGTACGGCAGCTCGTGTACTGTAAATGTCCCTAAAACATGTGCTGATGTCAGAGTGTGAAGCTGGTCAATCACCGTTTGTCCTCAGGTGCCCATGCCGTCTTACCTGATCGCCATCGTGGTTGGAGCTCTGGAGAGCAGGTAATCCCTCTCGCCTGCATGTCATTGTGGCACCTGCAGCAGGTAAACAGTGTTTCTCTGCTCTGATTGGTTGACAGGGAGATCGGGCCGAGATCCAGAGTTTGGTCTGAGAAGGAGTTTGTGGACAAAGCAGCGTTTGAGTTCTCTGAGGTGAGTCTGAAACACCAGTGAGCTTCATCCCACTGGTTCAACAGGAACCGGTCCAGACCTCCACTTCAACCAACTCAACTCATGTGTAGAGAGCGTAGACTGAGAGTCACGCTATCGTCACGCTACCGTCACTAATGGCTTCCTGCTCCCGTGTCAGACAGAGACCATGTTGAAGGCAGCTGAGGACCTGGCAGGACCGTATGTTTGGGGTCAGTACGACATCCTGGTTCTTCCTCCGTCCTTCCCTTACGGAGGCATGGAGAACCCCTGTCTGACCTTCGCTACGCCCACCCTGCTGGTACACACACACACACACACACACACACAGAACCCTAACAATGGTTATTATACCTGACCAGCATCATGTGACTGTTAATCAGCTGATCACTGTCCATCTCTTCACAGGCAGGAGACAAATCTCTGTCCAACGTGAGTATGAAACCTCTCTTCACCTCCTCACCTGTTCACCGCTTCACCTGATTCACCTCTTCACCTGTTCACCTCCTCACCTGTTCACCTCCTCACCTCTTCACCTGTTCACCTCTTGTTCATCTCTGCTCACGTGGTCACATGTTGTTGTTACTTCCTGTCAGGTGATCGCTCACGAGATCTCACACAGCTGGACCGGGAATCTGGTGACCAACAGGACCTGGGAGCACTTCTGGTAAACACAACAATCAGACTCTTTATTCTACTTCAATAAAATAACTTCATAAATGTTCCTTTATAGATTCAAATTGTTTTTTATTCAATTAAATATAACAAACAAACCTGCTGATGGTCTCTGAAGGTTCTAGATTTATCAGCATTGTTTGATTGTTCCTGTGGTTTGATTGTTCCTGTGGTTTGATTGTTCCTATGGTTTGATTGTTCTTGTTTGATTGTTATTGTGGTTTGATTGTTCCTGTGGTTTGATTGTTCTTGTTGTTTGATTGTTCTTGTTGTTTGATTGTTCTTGTTGTTTGATTGTTCCTGTTGTTTGATTGTTCTTGTTGTTTGATTGTTCCTGTGGTTTGATTGTTCTTGTTGTTTGATTGTTCTTGTTGTTTGATTGTTCCTGTGGTTTGATTGTTCTTGTTTGATTGTTCCTGTGGTTTGATTGTTCCTGTGGTTTGATTGTTCCTGTGGTTTGATTGTTCTTGTGGTTTGATTGTTCCTGTGTTTGATTGTTCTTGTTGTTGATTGTTCTTGTTGTTGATTGTTCTTGTTGTTTGATTGTTCCTGTGGTTTGATTGTTCCTTGTGGTTTGATTGTTCCTTGTTGTTTGATTGTTCCTGTGGTTTGATTGTTCCTGTTGTTTGATTGTTCTTGTTGTTTGATTGTTCCTGTGGTTTGATTGTTCTTGTTTGATTGTTCCTCTGGTTTGATTGTTCTTGTTGTTTGATTGTTCTTGTTTGATTGTTCCTGTGGTTTGATTGTTCTTGTTGTTTGATTGTTCTTGTGGTTTGATTGTTCTTGTGGTTTGATTGTTCTTGTGGTTTGATTGTTCCTGTGGTTTGATTGTTCGTGTGGTTTGATTGTTCGTGTGGTTTGATTGTTCGTGTGGTTTGATTGTTCGTGTGGTTTGATTGTTCGTGTGGTTTGATTGTTCCTGTGGTTTGATTGTTCCTGTGGTTTGATTGTTCCTGTGGTTTGATTGTTCCTGTGGTTTGATTGTTCCTGTGGTTTGATTATTAATGTCTCATCATTGATCACGTGACCTGCAGGCTGAACGAGGGTCACACGGTTTACCTGGAGAGGATGATCGGCAGGTCTCTGGTCAGCGAGCAGTTCAGACAGTTCAAAGCCATGGGGGGCTGGAAGGACCTGCAGGACTCGGTGAGGACCTGAACGTGGTCTCGGGGTGTGGGTGTTTTTGAGTGATGCTTCTTACCCGTCTGCGTCGTCACTCAGGTGAACACCTTCGGAGCCAACAACGTGCTGACGAACCTGGTCCCCAGCCTGCAGGACGTGGACCCGGACGACGCCTTCTCCTCAGTGCCCTACGAGAAAGGCTTCGCTCTGCTGTACCACCTGGAGGAGCTGATGGGGGGGCCAGGTAACACCTGCACACACCTGGACACGTGTCGGCTCCTGAAGGTTGTTTTTCACTCACCTGTTGGTTTGTTTGGGTCTTCAGA
Source organism: Ophthalmolycus amberensis (assembly GCA_024529925.1). Classification (NCBI taxonomy): domain Eukaryota; kingdom Metazoa; phylum Chordata; class Actinopteri; order Perciformes; family Zoarcidae; genus Ophthalmolycus; species Ophthalmolycus amberensis. The sequence continues at coordinate 570,954 of JAFEUB010001376.1, read as the reverse complement.
GGTGTTCATGGGTTTCGTGAAGTCCTACATCCAGATGTTCGCTTACGGCAGCGTCACCACAGACGAGTGGAAGAAGCACCTGTTCACCTACTTCAGAGACAAGGTGAGAACCTCTGGATCCAGATCACTACCTCTACAGTCCTGGTTTGTATGAGGACTCTGATCCGCGTCCTTGTCTTTCTCAGGTGGACGTCCTGAACAAGGTGGACTGGAACGCCTGGATGTTCACTCCTGGGATGCCTCCAGTCAAACCTCAGTGAGTTGAGCCTGTCAGACCTCCACCAGGACTCCAGTCTTTAAAACCTGGTCCCCTTTTTGTTCTGATCCCGTTTTATTCGTTGTGTTCAGGTACGACACCACGCTGGCTGACGCCTGCATCGCTCTGAGCCAGAAGTGGGTCAAGGTAAGACCTGGACCCCACGTGGACCTGTGTTCTTCTTTCTGTGTTCAGAGTCAAACAGCCGTCTTCTGCCCCCCTTCAGGCTAAAGACCAGGACCTGAGCAGCTTCAAAGAGTCCGATGTGAAGGCGCTGTCGTCTCACCAGCTCATCGAGTTCCTGTCCCTCCTGCTTCATGAGGTAGACCACCACAGTCCACTTCACTTCACCACAGTCCACTTCACTTCAGTTCACCACAGTCCACCTCACTTCAGTTCACCACAGTCCACCTCACCACAGTCCACTTCACCACAGTCCACTTCACTTCAGTTCACCACAGTCCACCTCACTTCAGTTCACCACAGTCCACCTCACTTCAGTTCACCACAGTCCACTTCACTTCAGTTCACCACAGTCCACCTCACTTCAGTTCACCACAGTCCACCTCACTTCAGTTCACCACAGTCCACTTCACTTCAGTTCACCACAGTCCACTTCACTTCAGTTCACCACAGTCCACCTCACTTCAGTTCACCACAGTCCACCTCACTTCAGTTCACCTCACTTCAGTTCACTTCACCACAGTCCACTTCACTTCACCACAGTCCACCTCACTTCAGTCCACCTCACTTCAGTTCACCACAGTCCACTTCACCACAGTCCACCTCACTTCAGTTCACCACAGTCCACCTCACTTCAGTTCACCACAGTCCACTTCACTTCACCACAGTCCACCTCACTTCAGTTCACCACAGTCCACCTCACTTCAGTTCACCACAGTCCACTTCACTTCAGTTCACCACAGTCCACTTCACTTCAGTTCACCACAGTCCACCTCACTTCAGTTCACCACAGTCCACCTCACTTCAGTTCACCACAGTCCACCTCACTTCAGTCCACCTCACTTCAGTTCACCACAGTCCACTTCACTTCACCACAGTCCACCTCACTTCAGTCCACCTCACTTCAGTTCACCACAGTCCACTTCACTTCACCACAGTCCACCTCACTTCAGTCCACCTCACTTCACCACAGTCCACCTCACTTCAGTCCACCACAGTCCACCTCACTTCACCACAGTCCACCTCACTACAGTCCACCTCACTTCAGTCCACCTCACTTCACCACAGTCCACCTCACCTCACTTCAGTCCACCTCACTTCACCACAGTCCACCTCACCTCACTTCACCACAGTCCACCTCACTTCAGGTGTTTGTTCCTTCAGGATGCTCTTCCTCTGACTCATGTGAAGAAAATGCAGGAGGTGTATGATCTCAACGCCATCATGAACTCAGAGATCCGCTTCAGGTAAGAGTCCTGGATCAGGTCTTTCTTTTGAAACTCCGCCCCCTTCCCTGGAAGCCCCCTGATTGGCCCTTCTCCCTCCAGGTGGCTCCGGTTGTGTGTGCGGTCCAGGTGGGAGGAAGCGGTCCCCATGGCGCTGAAGATGGCGACCGAGCAGGGCAGGATGAAGTACACCAGGCCGCTCTTCAGGTACTTCTACACGCTCGGTACATACACTATGTGTTGAAAGCAGTTCTCTCTGTGACTCTTGTGTACTTGTACTTTGTCTCCAGAGAGGTCTTCAACTATGACAAGTACCGCGAGGAAGCGGTTCGAGTGTTTGTGGCTCACAGAGCCGCGATGCACCCGGTCACCTCCGGACTGGTCGGCAAAGACCTGAAGGTGGACGCCAGTAAGACCACCAGCCTGTAACGACAAACCAGTGAGACCAGGACCACCAGGACCTCCTTCATGTGTTAAACTTCATTCTTTGGTTAAATTGCTTCTTTGTCTGTAAATGAAGAAATAAAACAAAGACTGAAGTAAACGTCCTCGCTCTCGTCATCATTACCCAGCATGCAACAGTCACTATTGTAATATTGTGTATTTTCCACACATTACACTAATTATAAATAATAATAACATCGTCAATGTTTTCAAACTGACTAAAAGTCAGAGGAAGGACACACTACGTCTGGTTTTTCAAAATAAAAGGTACAAACTACATAAATAAAGATGAACTGGATATTCACAGTGATGCCTGTCAGCAGCTTTTAATAACAGTAATATCATGTTTTATGCTCATGTTGATATGAAGGGTCTGATATTCTCTTATATCTATATAATATATACATGTTGAGCACGAACGTATTAAATCTTAATGTTTAACCAGCTCCCTGAGAGCAGAATGAAGCAGGAAACTCGTATTTAACTCTGCTTTAGGTTGATAACTGGTGAAGAGTCTGCTCTCCAGAATAAAAGCTTCAGCTAGTAAACTATGGGGGCGACCGTGGTTCACTGGGTTAAGAGGGTCATCTGGGAACCGGAAGGTCAACGGTTCGATCCCCGACTGGGACGTGTCACGTGTCGAAGTGCACCTGAGCAATACACTGAACCCCCGATCAATGGCAGCCCACTGCTCCCTATATCCAGGGATGGGTCAAATGCAGTAGTCCGATTTCGTGTAAATGACAATAAAAATGGTTTCTTCTTCTATCACGTGATCGATGGTCTGCAGTGAACGGCCTCGATGCGTCTGATGGATCAATACTGACTTCAGTTTCACCATCTTCTGACAGGAAGTGAAGAAACAGGAAGTGTTAACAGCACCGAGTCCAGAGAAGAAGAAGAGGAACTGTTTCTTAACGTGACTCCATCTTTAGAAACATTCACTGAGATGAGAAAGACGTTGAGCAATGATCCATTGATTTAGTTCAAGTTAATACAAATAATATATGTACAATAAAGTACAACATGTGTAACGTCTATATGAGTATAAGTCAATGATAATATGCATATAGTGTATAATAAATATGAATCACATGAAACACTCACTGCTGCTGGTTGGCTCCTTCACTGATTCATGTGTCCACAAAACAAAATGAAAGTAAATGAATCCAAATATCTATTAATTCATAATGTATAATGTTAAATACTCACAACAGAGGACTTCAGTACTGTGTACTACAGAATCTAAATGATACAAATACTGCAGTAGTATAGTACTTATACTGCAGTATGTTACATGACAAACAGCACCTGGAGGCTGTTTGTTCTTCTTTATAAGGTCATAACTATTAAAACATGACAAACACCTTTATAGCTAACCAGCTTAAGCCTGAACATTATATTTTAAATATAATATAATAATTAGTGTTGGGCAAGTTAACGCGTTATTATCGCGTTAACGCATTCATTAATTAACGCCGACAATTATTTTATCGCGCGTTAACGCAGGTTGTTTTTTTAATTTAGCGGACATTTTAACAAGAACCGGTAGAGGGCTCACTCGGTAGAACACGCTGTAGAACACGCGGTAGAACACGCGGTAGAGAGCTCACTCGGTAGAACACGCGGTAGAACACGCTGTAGAGGGCTCACTCGGTAGAACACGCGATAGAACACGCGGTAGAGGGCTCACTCGGTAGAACACGCTGTAGAACACGCTGTAGAACACGCTGTAGAGGGCTCACTCGGTAGAACACGCTGTAGAACACGCGGTAGAACACGCGGTAGAGAGCTCACTCGGTAGAACACGCGGTAGAACACGCTGTAGAGGGCTCACTCGGTAGAACACGCTGTAGAACACACGATAGAACACGCGGTAGAGGGCTCACTCGGTAGAACACGCTGTAGAACACGCGGTAGAGGGCTCACTCGGTAGAACACGCTGTAGAACACGCTGTAGAACACGTGGTAGAACACGCGGTAGAGGGCTCACGCGGTAGAACACGCGGTAGAGGGCTCACGCGGTAGAACACTCGGTAGAACACGCTGTAGAACACGCTGTACAACACGCGGTAGAACACGCTGTACAACACGCGGTAGAACACGCTGTAGAACACGCGGTAGAACACGCGGTAGAACACGCTGTAGAGGGCTCACGCTGTAGAACACGCGGTAGAACACGCTGTAGAACACGCGGTAGACCACGCGGTAGAGGGCTCACTCGGTAGAACACGCGGTAGAACACGCTGTAGAGGGCTCACTCGGTAGAACACGCTGTAGAACACGCTGTAGAACACGCGGCAGAGGGCTCACTCTGTAGAACACGCTGTAGAACACGTGGTAGAACAGGCGGTAGAGGGCTCACTCGGTAGAACACGCTGTAGAACATGCGGTAGAACACGCGGTAGAACACGCTGTAGAACACGCGGTAGAACACGCGGTAGAACACGGGGTAGAACACGCGGTAGAACACGCGGTAGAACACGCTGTAGAACACGCTGTAGAACACGCGGTAGAACACGCTGTAGAGGGCTCACGCTGTAGCACACGCGGTAGAACACGCTGTAGAGGGCTCACGCTGTAGAACACGCGGTAGAACACGCGGTAGAACACGCTGTAGAGGGCTCACGCTGTAGAACACGCTGTAGAACACGCTGTAGAGGGCTCACGCTGTAGAACACGCTGTAGAACACGCTGTAGAACACGCTGTAGAACACTCGGTAGAACACGCTGTAGAACGCGCTGTACAACACGCGGTAGAACACGCGGTAGAACACGCGGTAGAGGGCTCACGCTGTAGAACACGCTGTAGAACACGTGGTAGAACACGCGGTAGAGGGCTCACTCGGTAGAACACGCGGTAGAGGGCTCACTCGGTAGAACACGCTGTAGAACACGCGGTAGAACACGCAATAGAACACTCGGTAGAACACGTGGTAGAGGGCTCACTCGGTAGAACACGTGGTAGAACACGCTGTAGAACACGTGGTAGAACACGCGGTAGAGGGCTCACTCGGTAGAACACGCGGTAGAACACGCGGTAGAACACGCGGTAGAACACGCTGTAGAACACGCTGTAGAACACGCGGTAGAACACGCTGTAGAACGCGCTGTAGAACACGCTGTAGAACACGCGGTAGAACACGCGGTAGAACACGCGGTAGAATACGCGGTAGAACATGCTGTAGAACACGCTGTAGCACACGCGGTAGAGGGCTCACTCGGTAGAACACGCTGTAGAACGCGCTGTACAACACGCTGTACAACACGCTGTACAACACGCGGTAGAACACGCTGTAGAACACGCTGTAGAACACGCTGTACAACACGCGGTAGAACACGCGGTAGAACACGCTGTAGAGGGCTCACGCTGTAGCACACGCGGTAGAACATGCTGTTGAGGGCTCACGCTGTAGAGGGCTCACGCTGTAGAACACGCGGTAGAACACGCTGTAGAGGGCTCACGCTGTAGAACACGCTGTAGAACCTGCTGAATGAACCACATCCTGCAGGTTCTGGTAAACCTGAACCTGCTGCCGGATGTAAAGGTGAGATACTCACAATATCATGAGTTCAGATTCATATCGGACCAGAGAGTTCTTCTGCTGGACCAACTGGAACCACTGCTGCATCAGAGCCGGATTATCCAGTTTACCCAGTCCTGCAGAGACAGAGAGAGACAGGTTAACTAGTCCTACAGAGACAGAGACAGACAGGTTAACTAGTCCTACAGAGACAGAGAGACAGACAGGTTAACTAGTCCTACAGAGACTGACAGGTTATCTAGTCCTACAGAGACAGAGAGACAGACAGGTTAACTCGTCCTACAGAGACAGACAGGTTAACTAGTCCTACAGAGACAGAGACAGACAGGTTATCTAGTCCTACAGAGACAGAGAGACAGAGACAGACAGGTTATCTAGTCCTACAGAGACAGAGACAGACAGGTTATCTAGTCCTACAGAGACAGAGAGACAGAGACAGACAGGTTAACTAGTCCTACAGAGACAGAGACAGACAGGTTATCTAGTCCTACAGAGACAGAGAGACAGAGACAGACAGGTTATCTAGTCCTACAGAGACAGAGACAGACAGGTTATCTAGTCCTACAGAGAGACAGAGACAGACAGGTTAACTAGTCCTACAGAGACAGAGAGACAGAGAGAGACAGGTTAACTACTCCTACAGAGACAGAGAGGTTATCTAGTCCTACAGAGACAGAGAGACAGAGACAGACAGGTTATCTAGTCCTACAGAGACAGACACAGACAGGTTAACTAGTCCTACAGAGAAAGATAGAAAGACAGGTTATCTAGTCCTACAGAGACAGAGACAGACAGGTTAACTAGTCCTACAGAGAACGATAGACAGACAGGTTATCTAGTCCTACAGAGACAGGCAGGTTAACTAGTCCTACAGAGACAGAGACAGACAGGTTAACTAGTCCTACAGAGACAGACAGGTTAACTAGTCCTACAGAGACAGAGAGACAGACAGGTTAACTCGTCCTACAGAGACAGAGACAGACAGGTTAACTAGTCCTACAGAGACAGAGAGACAGACAGGTTATCTAGTCCTACAGAGACAGAGAGACAGAGACAGACAGGTCATCTAGTCATACAGAGACAGAGACAGACAGGTTAACTAGTCCTACAGAGACAGAGAGGTTAACTAGTCCTACAGAGAGACAGAGACAGACAGGTTAACTTGTCCTACAGAGACAGAGAGACTACAGTACCCTACAGTACACTAAAGTACATTACAGTATACTTCAGTATACTGCAGTATAAAGTAAACTACAGTATATTTCATATACTGCAGTACACTGTGTTGTTTGATACTCAGTCAGGAGGTGAACTCACCTTCCAGGTGAAGCTCGATGTCCTGGCTGTCGTTGGAGTCGCCCCAATAATCTGAAGCACAGGTGAGTCAGTCAGATACAGACGTCGCTTTACTGAACTTGAAGAAGGAGACGGACATGGTGTGTGTTTGTACCTGCTTCTCCTCTCAGAGCTTTCTCCACCATCACTCCTCTCTCCTCCAGCTGCCTCTGCTGCTCCTCCACCTGCTGCAGCTGCCTCTGGATCATCTGGAACAGAACCCATATGTACTTATACACTAAGAACACAGAACCCATATGTACTTATACACTAAGAACACAGAACCCATATGTACTTATACACTAAGAACACAGAACCCATATGTACTTATACACTAAGAACACAGAACCCATATGTACTTATACACTAAACAAAACCAATATGTACTTATACACTAAGAACACAGAACCCATATGTACTTATACACTAAGAACACAGAACCCATATGTACTTATACACTAAGAACACAGAACCCATATGTACTTATACACTAAGAACACAGAACCCATATGTACTTATACACTAAGAACACAGAACCCATATGTACTTATACACTAAGAACACAGAACCCATATGTACTTATACACTAAACAAAACCAATATGTACTTATACACTAAGAACACAGAACCCATATGTACTTATACACTAAGAACACAGAACCCATATGTACTTATACACTAAGAACACAGAACCCATATGTACTTATACACTAAACAAAACCAATATGTACTTATACACTAAGAACACAGAACCAATATGTACTTATACACTAAGAACACAGAACCCATATGTACTTATACACTAAGAACACAGAACCCATATGTACTTATACACTAAGAACACAGAACCAATATGTACTTATACACTAAGAACACAGAACCAATATGTACTTATACACTAAGAACACAGAACCAATATGTACTTATACACTAAGAACACAGAACCGATATGTACTTATACACTAAGAACACAGAACCAATATGTACTTATACACTAAGAACACAGAACCCATATGTACTTATACACTAAGAACACAGAACCAATATGTACTTATACCCTGACTGTCTCTGTCCTCAGGTGGACCTGGTCTTTCACCCTGACTGTCTCTGTCCTCAGGTACACTCACCTGAGCCTTGTGGAGTCTCTTCAGCTGTTCCTGTTTGGCTTTTCTTCTAGCAGCTCTCTGAACTCGTCGGGTGATTTTGGCATCCAGGTCTTCGTCCTCTTCTTTTTGTCCCCTCTGGAACATGGTCTCCTTCACATCTAGACTAGACATCTCCTTCTGCTGGATCAGGACCCCTAGCACCTCTGTGGGACACGAGGACTGTCCGTCAGAGTCCTGGAGGGGGAATCTGTTCTTCAGAGAGCGTTTCTGAAACAACACAAACAACAATGTGAATCCATCACAGGGGGTCTAGCAGAGAGTCTGACAGGACAGACCATGGACCAGAAACAGATGAGGACCCGGGTCCGTACCAGGTCTTCGTCCTCTTCTTTTTGTCCCCTCTGGAACATGGTCTCCTTCACATCTAGACTAGACATCGACTAGAGAACACCGTACCCACCAGGACTGTACGGTGTTTCTCAAATGGCAAACCCTGGATCTCTCCGGAGATAAAGGCCCTCCTCAAGGAGAAGAAGAGGGTTTTTAGATCTGGCAACAAAGAGGAGCTGAGGACTGTGCAGAGGGAGCTGAGGATGAAGATCAGGGAGGGGAAAGATGTCTACAGGATGAAGATGGAGGACCAGCTGCAGCAGAATAACACTGCCGGGGTCTGGAAGGGCCTCAAGGCGATTTCTGGGTTCAAGGGGCCCAACCAACAGCCTGAGGGGGACCAAAAGTGGGTGAATGAGCTGAACTTATTTTTTAACAGATTTGACCAGCCATCCATCCCTCCCCCCACCCAGTCCTCCCTGCTGCTGCAACCCCCATCATCTGCATCCACTGTGGATCATTACCCCCCCTCCACCTCCCCCCTTCCCACAGCACTCGGCTCCCCTCCACACCTCTCACACCCAGCACCCTACGACCAGCAACCCACCCCCACTCCAACACACAGCACCCCACCCCCCAGAGTGTCCCTCAACCAAGTGAGGAATGAACTGAGGAGGATCAAGGCGAGGAAGGCCACGGGTCCAGACGGCATCAGCTCAAGGCTCCTCAAATCCTGCGCAGACCAGCTGTGCGGGATAGCGGAGCACATATTCAACTTGAGCTTGAGGCTGGGGAAAGTACCACAGCTATGGAAGACATCCTGCGTGGTACCGGTACCAAAGAACCCGCGGCCCAAGGACCTCAACAGCTACAGGCCGGTGGCGTTGACATCCCACCTGATGAAGACCCTGGAGAGGCTGGTCCTTGCCCATCTCCGCCCTCTGGTGAGTTCATCCCTGGACCCACTTCAGTTCGCCTACCAGTCCGGCATCGGGGTGGATGACGCCGTCATCTTCCTGCTGCAGAGATGCCTCTCTCACCTGGAAAAGGCTGGAAGCACTGTGAGAGTCATGTTCTACGACTTCTCCAGTGCCTTCAACACCATCCAGCCTTTGCTTCTGAGGGACAAGCTGGAGCAGACCGGGGTGGACCACCACCTCACTGCATGGATCCTGGACTACCTCACCAACCGTCCACAGTATGTGCGGATACGGGAGTGTGAGTCAGATCGGGTGTCCTGCAGCACAGGGGCCCCACAGGGAACCGTTCTTGCTCCTTTCCTCTTCTCCATTTACACCTCGGACTTCAAACATAACTCTGCAAACTGCCACCTGCAAAAGTTCTCTGACGACTCTGCAATCGTCGGCCTCATCTCCGCCGATGATGACAGAGAATACAGGGAACTAAACCAGGACTTTTTAGGATGGTGCCAGCGGAACCGCCTCCACATCAACTCCAGCAAGACCAAGGAGCTGGTGGTGGACTTCCGCCGGGGTAAACGCCCTCCTCCGACACCGGTGAGCATCCAGGGACTGGACATTGAGGTCGTGAAGTCGTATAAGTACCTGGGTGTTCACTTGAACAATAAACTGGACTGGACTGACCACGCTCACGCTCTTTATAAAAAAGGACAGAGCAGACTCTTTCTGCTGAGGAGACTGAGGTCTTTTGGGGTGCAGGGAGCACTCCTGAAGACCTTCTTCGACTCCGTGGTGGCATCAGCCATCTTCTATGGAGTGGTCTTCTGGAACAGCAGCATCGCGGCAGCTGACAGGAGGAGACTGGACAAACTGGTGAGGAAGGCCAGCAGCGTGCTGGGATGTCCACTGGATACTGTGGAGGTGGTGGGAGACAGGAGGATGATGGCGAAGCTCTCATCCCTGATGAGCCACGCCTCCCACCCCATGCAGGACACTCTGGCAGCTCTGCACAGCTCCTTCAGTCACCGGCTGATTCACCCCCGGTGTCTGAGGGAGAGGTACCGCAAGTCCTTTCTCCCCGCTGCTGTCAGGCTGCACAACAAACTGCTCTCGGTGGACCACTAACACACTGAACACTTGAACACGAACACTTTGCACACACTGAACACTTTAATTCATTCACCTGGTGCAATATCTCATCTAATCCGTGCAATATCCAATACGTTTAAGTATTTACCTGATCCGCCTGTATATTCTGTATATTCTGTATATTCTGTATATACTGGCATATTTAGTATATCTAATACTCTTCTTACTGTCTTATTTTATTACTCTTCTACTGTTTACTGTTTAGTTTATTATATTACTTGATTTTTATCTTATTTTTTATTACTTGTGAGCAATGCTGCTGTAATCCTGTAATTTCCCCACTGAGGGACTAATAAAGGATTATCTTATCTTATCTTATCTTATCTGTACCTTGATGGCGTACGCTCGTTTAAAAGCCAGAGCGTGAGGAACGTACGCCGGCTGAGAGACATGAAGCACAAAAACAATCTGAGTGATTTAAACAAAACCAGGTCTCAACAAACACGGAACTAACATGTCTGTGCTTTCTATGTCTTCAAGGACACGTCCAAGTCGAGTCTCGAGTCAGGTGCGACGAGACCACGTTAAGTCTTAAGTAAGTTACAACAAATGGGGAGTCAGTCAAGACCAGGCCAGGTCAGTTGAATCAAGTCTAAGTCTCACCCTCAAGCCACTTGAGACTTGTGTCATGTCAATCTCAAGTCACTCAAAACAAGTCCAACTTCGGTTCAGTCAATCCCAAGTCTCAAGTCAGTTGAGACAGGAACAAGTCACTCAAAACATGTCCAAGTCAAGTCTCAGATGTTGTAGACAAGTTTCAAATGGTTGACACAGGTCCCAAGTCAGTCATGGCAAACAATTAGTTACTTGAGACAAATTAGAAGTCAGTCGGGATGAGTCTCAAGTCAGTTGAGATAAGAACAAGTCAGTCGAAACAAGTCCAAGTTTGGTTCAGTCAAGACCAAGTCTCAGGTCAGTTGAGACAAGAATAACTCATTTGAGACTCATATGAGTCAGTCGAAAGAAGCCTCAAGTCAGTCAAGACAACTCAAGCCTGAATAAGTCGAGAAAAGACCGTGTCAAATCTCAAGTCATTGTAGAAAAGCTCAAGTCAGGACAAGTCTCTTAGCAGTCCAGACAAGTCAAATATCAAGATGATTGGAACACGTCCTCATCAACTCTAATCTCTATTTGGCTAAAATAAAACTCTAAACCACAGAACTCAAACTACCAACAACCTAAATCACTGATGACACTACTAAACACAGCTGATACCTCCTGGTTCTCCTCCTCTTTTATTGTAACCCTCTGGATTTCAGACGTGAGCTCAGACAAATCCAACCGAAGCTACAAACATCAGAACAAGAACAGTTTAACCGGAGGACCTCTAAGGGGGTGATTGAATCCAGGTATTAGTCTGATCCCATAACTCAGCACACAGATTCAAGTGGATCTTGGTGGATCATATCTCAAAGAGCTCATAGTACCCTATTACCCCACTAGAGAGCTGCGCTCCCTAAATTCAGGGTTACGTGTGGTTCCTAGAGTCTCCAAGAGCAGAACTGGAACGAGAGCCTTCAACTATCCAGCTCCTCTTCTGTGGAACCAGCTCACAGTCTTAGTCCGGGGGGCAGACACACTTAAGAGTAGGCTTAAGACTTTCAACTTTGATAACTCTCATAGTTAGGACTGGTTCAGGTTTATAGTTAGGACTGGTTCAGGTTTATAGTTAGGGCTGGTTCAGGTTTATAGTTAGGGCTGGCTCAGGTTTATAGTTAGGGCTGGCTCAGGTTTATAGTTAGGGCTGGTTCAGGTTTATAGTTAGGGCTGGTTCAGGTTTATAGTTAGGGCTGGATCAGGTTTATAGTTAGGGCTGGTTCAGGTTTATAGTTAGGGCTGGTTCAGGTTTATAGTTAGGGCTGGTTCAGGTTTATAGTTAGGACTGGTTCAGGTTTATAGTTAGGGCTGGTTCAGGTTTATAGTTAGGACTGGTTCATGTTCATAGTTAGGGCTGGTTCAGGTTTATAGTTAGGGCTGGTTCAGGTTTATAGTTAGGACTGGTTCAGGTTTATAGTTAGGGCTGGCTCATGTTTACAGTTAGGGCTGGTTCAGGTTTATAGTTAGGGCTGGTTCAGGTTCATAGTGAGGGCTGGTTCAGGTTCATAGTGAGGGCTGGTTCAGGTTTATAGTTAGGGCTGGTTCAGGTTTATAGTTAGGGCTGGTTCAGGTTTATAGTTAGGGCTGGTTCAGGTTTATAGTTAGGGCTGGTTCAGGTTTATAGTTAGGGCTGGTTCAGGTTTATAGTTAGGGCTGGTTCAGGTTGATAGTTAGGGCTGGTTCAGGTTTATAGTTAGGGCTGGTTCAGGTTTATAGTTAGGGCTGGTTCAGGTTTATAGTTAGGGCTGGTTCAGGTTTATAGTTAGGGCTGGTTCAGGTTTATAGTTAGGGCTGGTTCAGGTTTATAGTTAGGGCTGGTTCAGGTTTATAGTTAGGGCTGGTTCAGGTTTATAGTTAGGGCTGGTTCAGGTTTATAGTTAGGGCTGGTTCAGGTTGATAGTTAGGGCTGGTTCAGGTTTATAGTTAGGGCTGGTTCAGGTTTATAGTTAGGGCTGGTTCAGGTTTATAGTTAGGGCTGGTTCAGGTTGATAGTTAGGGCTGGTTCAGGTTGATAGTTAGGGCTGGTTCAGGTTTATAGTTAGGGCCGGTTCAGGTTTATAGTTAGGGCCGGTTCAGGTTTATAGTTAGGGCCGGTTCAGGTTTATAGTTAGGGCTGGTTCAGGTTTATAGTTAGGGCTGGTTCAGGTTCATAGTTAGGGCTGGTTCAGGTTCATAGTGAGGGCTGGTTCAGGTTTATAGTTAGGGCTGGTTCAGGTTTATAGTTAGGGCTGGTTCAGGTTTATAGTTAGGGCTGGTTCAGGTTTATAGTTAGGGCTGGTTCAGGTTTATAGTTAGGGCTGGTTCAGGTTTATAGTTAGGGCTGGTTCAGGTTGATAGTTAGGGCTGGTTCAGGTTTATAGTTAGGGCTGGTTCAGGTTTATAGTTAGGGCTGGTTCAGGTTTATAGTTAGGGCTGGTTCAGGTTTATAGTTAGGGCTGGTTCAGGTTTATAGTTAGGGCTGGTTCAGGTTTATAGTTAGGGCTGGTTCAGGTTTATAGTTAGGGCTGGTTCAGGTTTATAGTTAGGGCTGGTTCAGGTTTATAGTTAGGGCTGGTTCAGGTTTATAGTTAGGGCTGGTTCAGGTTCATAGTTAGACGTGGTTCAGGTTCATAGTTAGACGTGGTTCAGGTTCATAGTTAGACGTGGTTATACTATGTACCTGTCTGCCAGGATGTCCAGAGGAGCTTCTCCTTGAGACCATCTCTGGATCATCCAGGCTGAATCGAGAGCTGCCAGAAACCCTCGAGCTATTCCTGTTCCCATCGGCCAGAACGGCTGCAGACAAAATCAGCGATCTGATCAACGAGGTTAAATGTATTTAATATGTATCACTAACTGATCCAGCATGACACCTGTCTCACCTCCACTAAACTGTCTCCCACCAGTGTGACCAGCAGCTGGTGTCCGTGACGTTGGCGAACCATGGCGGCGTTCTCCGACGCGTACATGCAGGTGAAGTCGAACATGGCGACGTCCGGCTGACCGTAGTGGTTCATGGCGAAGTCCAGAGACGGCAGCTGGTGATTGGTGGAGAAGTCGGCGGCCTTGCGGGCGTACGCCTGCAATGCATTCTGGTCCACGTTTGCCCGAGACAGAAGCAGCTCGGTGTCTGCAAAGTCCTGATGGAGGAAGAGGTTTTTATTGTCTCAGACTTTACTCTCCTCGACTGTACTGAGTGTTTTGTTGTGTATCCAGGTGTGACTAACCTGTTTAATGACTCTTTTCTCCAAAAGGCTCTGTTTCTTAGCCGTCATCACAAAGTAGTGAGTGTCATCTTTGTAGTAAACAATGTTCTCCAGATCGATGCCTGAAATATAATAACAATAACAGTCTCACAACAACATCACTGAAAGAGATGAAACCAGATCTGGTTCATGTTTCGTACCAGTTTCCTGTCGAAGTTCATGGAAGAACCTCTGGTTGAAGATGAAAGCGACTCCGCTGATCTCCTCCACTTTGGCCTCGGCCGAGGTGTTTCTGTTCTTAAAGTTAGCCGTGATGGCGATGGCCAACTTCCCTCGAAACTCTTTACGCCTGAAACCTGAAAAGGTATTGCCATAAATCAAAGGGTTTCTTCTCTGTATGGTGGCTGACGTAGGACATATCCCACTCTGCCTCATCAGGGTGGATGTTGACCCACGTTAGCGTGATCTCATTGGTTCACCTGGGAGCGTGTTCCTGCGTCCGTCTGCTCCGATGATGACGTCAAACTCCAGCTGATTGACGGCGTGAGACTTTGGACTCACCTGCATCCTCCAGCCCACCTCTGCACATGTAAGGCAGAGAGACAGGTAAGCAGGTGGACAGGTATACAAATAGATCAGCATTGTTTTACTAACAATCAACCGTTCTTATTTGAATAACTGAAGCTCTCACTGCATCGGTGCTGGTCTTCTGGCGGCTCCACCAGGTTCTTGAACTCCACGTTGACATGGACTTCTACCCCCAGCAGTAAGGCGACCTTTAGCAGGACCAGCTGCAGCTGACGGATACCTGCAAGACAGAAAACAGGTGGCGCTGATCGGAAGATCCATCTCGTCCCGATCGATCGGAATCAACGGGATCAATCGACTCACTGATGTGATCGATGGAGCCGGCGCAGAACTTTCCGTAGAACTTTTTGGCCCCGAGGCCCCGCAGGTCGTGGATGGTGAAGGGCCACAGGTGGAGCACGTTGTTCCTGGAGAAGGAGTCTCTCTTCTCCAGGACCACCACCCGAGTTCCCATGAAGCTCAGCTCCACCGCCGTCCTCAGGCCGCAGGGCCCCGCCCCGATGATCACACACTGACCAATCAGAGAGAGCGAGAGAAGACCAATCAGAGAGACAGACGTGGTGCTGTTATATATAATAATATACGGATATAAAGAACATACAGTGGTGTTGCTGCAGACTCGGCCCCCCTTCAGGTACTCCTGCTGATTGGCTCTCCGGTCCACTTTGGCCCACAGAGCGTTGGCCCTCCAGTAGTTGAGGCGGCGTTTGATTGGTCGGTACAGCGGCCTCTCCGCGGTGCTCCGGTCCAGCTGCAGATGTTCACACAGCTGGCTGAAGGACCACAGCGCCGCCCTGCAGGTCGACGCCGACACGAACTCGTTGAACAGCTCCTGAGCTCGGCATTCTGGGTACGACTCGTCTCCCATGGCGAACCCTGGAGGCTGCGGGTCACCATCGGGGGGGGGGCGTCACCTGCTGATGATGTCACTGACGGACTCCAGCTCGCCTTCCGACGTCTGAGAGAGGTCTCACTCTGCCACAGATACGGAGGACAGGAAGTGACAATAAATCTGTGAATTAAAGGATTGTTCACTATTTCAATGTTGGGGACGTTTTGAGCCTTTGGTTATGATTCTCTGGGTGTTCTGAAGTAGTATAAAGAAGAAGTATGTACACGCCTAAGTACACACCTAAATTCAGTTCTTATCCAGTGGAGAACCGTCACAACATGTAGAGTTCAAATACTGACGTCAAGATTAAGACCTGAACACAGAAACAGCAACAACAACACAGAGAAACTGGTTTTCAGCTTCAGATTCAAACATCACAGAGTCATAATGATGTCACTGTGTTCCGGTCACATGACCTCTGAGTGACTGAGTGAGTGTGTGTGTTGGGGCACGTGCAGAGCAGACAATCAGAGTGAAGAGCAACAAAGAGCTTCATACAGAAGAGATCCATCTGTACCAAGCACCCCCCCCCCACACACACACACACACCCCCACCACACACACACACCTCCCCCCCCCCCCCCCCCACCACACACACACACACCTCCCCCCCCCCACACACACACACACACCCCCACCACACACACACACACACCTCCCCCCCCCCCCACACACCCCCACCACACACACCTCCCCCCCCCCCCCCCCACACACCCACACCCCCCCCCCCCACACACACACCTCCCCCCCCCCCCCACCACACACACACACACCTCCCCCCCCACACACACACACACACCTCCCCCCCCCCCCCCCCCCACACACACACACACACCTCCCCACCCCCCCCCCGACACACACACACACACACATCTGAGTTTATCAATAATAATAATAGACCAACGTAATTATTTGTTCATTAAAACTGAACATTCAGTAAAATCAGACCCGGAGGAACCAATAGAGCTGTCCGCTAACACACCTGTAAACACTAATAATCTGGATTATTAGTTATTATTAGTTTACATAAAGGAACGTTTCACATTTGAATCTGTCTGTTTGCTGTAATTCAATAATAACACCTGCTTCTGTTTGAGGATTCAGATTAAATTACTGTATAAAATTACAATGGTTTTCACTCAGTTTAAAGACCCTGAACACACACACACCCACACACACACACAGTTATAATGTTCAGATGTAAATGTGTTAAATGAATCAGTGTTTACTTACGTCTCAGAGAGCTGCTGTCCGTCTGCAACTGCTGCCAGCTAACGTCGAAATCTACTTATCACACGCACACACACACACACACACAGCGTGTCTAAGGTCAGGGGGTGGAGTCAGTGGACAGCAGGCTCCGCCCCCCTGAAGGCAGACAGTAATCTGTAATCCGAGTGTGTTTGAGTTGACGGGATTAAGGAGATCAGGAGCAGAGACGCAGCAGCGCCCCCTTCAGGCTGGATGATCACTTATTAACAACATCTTCATCTTTATTATTGATGGAAAACATAACTATACTCTTTCAAAGGAGATATGAAATGATGATGCTTTCAACCAAAAGCTTAAACCATGAATGTAATGCAAACTGAAATGGATCTTTGAATGAAGGCACAGAAACAGGTGAGTTCAGTCACATCTTTAATATCTTGATATTACAGACTGTCAGTGATGAAACAGTAACTTTGTTCGGAGACGTCATCAGGAGCCCTGCTGGAAACAAACAGATAAATAAAGTTAAAGTAAAGTAGAGATCTAGTTTGTACAAAGTGAAGCAGAGACGTGTTCCTCACCAGCAGAGCTCGTCCTCTGGTTTCTATCGGCAGGAGAAAGTTTCCCAGAGCGCAGATCACACAGGCCACGGCGAACGGACTGAGAGCCAGAATCACCGACTGAGACATCAGCACCTGAAGTACACACGGGGTCAGACGTCGACGACAGAAACACCTGACAACTCACCTGAGCGCTTCTCTGGAGGAACACTGGACCCACCTGAGCGATGAACGGAGCGATCATCCCTCCGATCCGACTGAACGACGTACAGAAACCCATCCCCAGAGACCGGGCCACGGTGGGGTACACCTGAGACACAGAGACACCTGTTACCTGAGACCTGATCAACCTGAGACCTGATCAACAAACACCTGAGAGCTGATCAACAAACACCTGAGACCTGATCAATAAACACCTGAGAGCTGATCAATAAACACCTGAGAGCTGATCAACAAACACCTGAGACCTGATCAATAAACACCTGAGACCTGATCAATAAACACCTGAGAGCTGATCAATAAACACCTGAGACCTGATCAATAAACACCTGAGAGCTGATCAACAAACACCTGAGAGCTGATCAATAAACACCTGAGAGCTGATCAATAAACACCTGAGAGCTGATCAATAAACACCTGAGAGCTGATCAACAAACACCTGAGAGCTGATCAATAAACACCTGAGACCTGATCAATAAACACCTGAGACCTGATCAATAAACACCTGAGACCTGATCAATAAACACCTGAGAGCTGATCAATAAACACCTGAGACCTGATCAATAAACACCTGAGAGCTGATCAACAAACACCTGAGAGCTGATCAATAAACACCTGAGAGCTGATCAATAAACACCTGAGAGCTGATCAATAAACACCTGAGAGCTGATCAACAAACACCTGAGAGCTGATCAATAAACACCTGAGAGCTGATCAATAAACACCTGAGAGCTGATCAACAAACACCTGAGAGCTGATCAATAAACACCTGAGAGCTGATCAATAAACACCTGAGACCTGATCAATAAACACCTGAGAGCTGATCAATAAACACCTGAGACCTGATCAATAAACACCTGAGAGCTGATCAATAAACACCTGAGAGCTGATCAATAAACACCTGAGACCTGATCAATAAACACCTGAGAGCTGATCAACAAACACCTGAGAGCTGATCAATAAACACCTGAGAGCTGATCAATAAACACCTGAGAGCTGATCAATAAACACCTGAGAGCTGATCAACAAACACCTGAGACCTGATCAATAAACACCTGAGAGCTGATCAACAAACACCTGAGAGCTGATCAACAAACACCTGAGAGCTGATCAATAAACACCTGAGAGCTGATCAACAAACACCTGAGACCTGATCAATAAACACCTGAGAGCTGATCAACAAACACCTGAGAGCTGATCAACAAACACCTGAGAGCTGATCAATAAACACCTGAGAGCTGATCAATAAACACCTGAGAGCTGATCAACAAACACCTGAGAGCTGATCAATAAACACCTGAGAGCTGATCAACAAACACCTGAGACCTGATCAATAAACACCTGAGAGCTGATCAACAAACACCTGAGAGCTGATCAACAAACACCTGAGAGCTGATCAATAAACACCTGAGAGCTGATCAATAAACACCTGAGAGCTGATCAACAAACACCTGAGAGCTGATCAATAAACACCTGAGAGCTGATCAATAAACACCTGAGAGCTGATAAATAAACACCTGAGAGCTGATCAATAAACACCTGAGACCTGATCAATAAACACCTGAGAGCTGATCAACAAACACCTGAGAGCTGATCAATAAACACCTGAGAGCTGATCAATAAACACCTGAGAGCTGATCAACAAACACCTGAGAGCTGATCAATAAACACCTGAGAGCTGATCAATAAACACCTGAGAGCTGATCAACAAACACCTGAGACCTGATCAATAAACACCTGAGAGCTGATCAACAAACACCTGAGAGCTGATCAATAAACACCTGAGACCTGATCAATAAACACCTGAGACCTGATCAATAAACACCTGAGAGCTGATCAACAAACACCTGAGAGCTGATCAACAAACACCTGAGAGCTGATCAATAAACACCTGAGAGCTGATCAATAAACACCTGAGACCTGATCAATAAACACCTGAGAGCTGATCAATAAACACCTGAGACCTGATCAATAAACACCTGAGAGCTGATCAACAAACACCTGAGAGCTGATCAATAAACACCTGAGAGCTGATCAACAAACACCTGAGACCTGATCAACAAACACCTGAGAGCTGATCAACAAACACCTGAGAGCTGATCAACAAACACCTGAGAGCTGATCAACAAACACCTGAGACCTGATCAATAAACACCTGAGACCTGATCAATAAACACCTGAGACCTGATCAATAAACACCTGAGACCTGATCAATAAACACCTGAGAGCTGATCAACAAACACCTGAGACCTGATCAACAAACACCTGAGAGCTGATCAATAAACACCTGAGAGCTGATCAACAAACACCTGAGAGCTGATCAACAAACACCTGAGAGCTGATCAACAAACACCTGAGAGCTGATCAACAAACACCTGAGAGCTGATCAATAAACACCTGAGAGCTGATCAACAAACACCTGAGAGCTGATCAACAAACACCTGAGAGCTGATCAACAAACACCTGAGAGCTGATCAATAAACACCTGAGAGCTGATCAACAAACACCTGAGAGCTGATCAACAAACACCTGAGAGCTGATCAACAAACACCTGAGAGCTGATCAACAAACACCTGAGACCTGATCAATAAACACCTGAGAGCTGATCAACAAACACCTGAGAGCTGATCAATAAACACCTGAGAGCTGATCAATAAACACCTGAGAGCTGATCAACAAACACCTGAGAGCTGATCAATAAACACCTGAGAGCTGATCAACAAACACCTGAGAGCTGATCAACAAACACCTGAGAGCTGATCAATAAACACCTGAGAGCTGATCAACAAACACCTGAGAGCTGATCAACAAACACCTGAGAGCTGATCAATAAACACCTGAGAGCTGATCAACAAACACCTGAGAGCTGATCAATAAACACCTGAGAGCTGATCAACAAACACCTGAGAGCTGATCAACAAACACCTGAGACCTGATCAATAAACACCTGAGACCTGATCAACAAACACCTGAGACCTGATCAATAAACACCTGAGAGCTGATCAATAAACACCTGAGAGCTGATCAATAAACACCTGAGAGCTGATCAATAAACACCTGAGACCTGATCAACAAACACCTGAGACCTCATCAATAAACACCTGAGACCTGATCAACAAACACCTGAGACCTCATCAATAAACACCTGAGAGCTGATCAACAAACACCTGAGAGCTGATCAATAAACACCTGAGAGCTGATCAACAAACACCTGAGACCTGATCAACAAACACCTGAGAGCTGATCAACAAACACCTGAGAGCTGATCAATAAACACCTGAGAGCTGATCAATAAACACCTGAGAGCTGATCAATAAACACCTGAGAGCTGATCAACAAACACCTGAGAGCTGATCAACAAACACCTGAGAGCTGATCAACAAACACCTGAGAGCTGATCAATAAACACCTGAGAGCTGATCAACAAACACCGGAGAGCTGATCAACAAACACCTGAGAGCTGATCAACAAACACCTGAGAGCTGATCAATAAACACCTGAGAGCTGATCAACAAACACCTGAGAGCTGATCAATAAACACCTGAGAGCTGATCAACAAACACCTGAGACCTGATCAATAAACACCTGAGACCTGATCAATAAACACCTGAGAGCTGATCAATAAACACCTGAGAGCTGATCAATAAACACCTAAGACCTGATCAATAAACACCTGAGACCTGATCAATAAACACCTGAGACCTGATCAATAAACACCTGAGACCTGATCAATAAACACCTGAGAGCTGATCAACAAACACCTGAGACCTGATCAATAAACACCTGAGAGCTGATCAACAAACACCTGAGAGCTGATCAATAAACACCTGAGACCTGATCAATAAACACCTGAGACCTGATCAATAAACACCTGAGAGCTGATCAACAAACACCTGAGAGCTGATCAACAAACACCTGAGAGCTGATCAATAAACACCTGAGAGCTGATCAATAAACACCTGAGACCTGATCAATAAACACCTGAGAGCTGATCAATAAACACCTGAGACCTGATCAATAAACACCTGAGAGCTGATCAACAAACACCTGAGAGCTGATCAATAAACACCTGAGAGCTGATCAACAAACACCTGAGAGCTGATCAATAAACACCTGGGACCTGATCAATAAACACCTGAGAGCTGATCAACAAACACCTGAGAGCTGATCAATAAACACCTGAGAGCTGATCAACAAACACCTGGGACACAGAAACAGCTGTTAGCACTAAAACCAGTAGAGTACAAACCTCAGCAGTGTAAATATAAACCACATTAAAGTTCATGGCAACCAGAGACCGGAGCAGGAACAGCAACGCTGTGAACCCGAACCTGGAGAGAAAAACAGGGACAGAAGGTCTTCATAAACCAGGAACAAGTTAGACTGGAGGTCCTTATAAACCAGGACCACATCAGGCTGGAGGTCCTTATAAACCAGGACCACATCAGGCTGGAGGTCCTTATAAACCAGGACCACTTCAGGCTGGAGGTCCTTATAAACCAGGACCACATCAGGCTGGAGGTCCTTATAAACCAGGACCACGTCAGGCTGGAGGTCCTTATAAACCAGGACCACGTCAGGCTGGAGGTCCTTATAAACCAGGACCACGTCAGGCTGGAGGTCCTTATAAACCAGGACCACATCAGGCTGGAGGTCCTTATAAACCAGGACCACATCAGGCTGGAGGTCCTAATAAACCTGGAACCAGTTAGGCTGGAGGTCCTTATAAAACAGGACCCTGTTAGGCTGGAGGTCCTAATAAACCTGGAACCAGGTAGACTGGAGGTCCTTATAAAACAGGAACCACGTAGGCTGGAGGTCCTTATAAAACAGGAACCACGTAGGCTGGAGGTCCTTATAAACCTGGAACCAGGTAGACTGGAGGTCCTTATAAAACAGGACCACATCAGGCTGGAGGTCCTTATAAAACAGGAACCACGTAGGCTGGAGGTCCTTATAAACCTGGAACCAGGTAGACTGGAGGTCCTTATAAAACAGGACCCAGTTAGGCTGGAGGTCCTTATAAACCTGGAACCAGGTAGGCTGGAGGTCCTTATAAAACAGGACCCAGGTAGGCTGGAGGTCCTTATAAAACAGGACCACATCAGGCTGGAGATCCTTATAAACCAGGACCCAGTGAGATTGGAGGTCCTTATAAACCTGAATCCAGTGAGATTGGAGGTCCTTATAAACCTGAATCTAGTGAGATTGGAGGTCCTTATAAACCTGAATCCAGTGAGATTGGAGGTCCTTATAAACCTGAATCCAGTGAGATTGGAGGTCCTTATAAACCTGAATCCAGTGAGATTGGAGGTCCTTATAAACCTGAATCCAGTGAGATTGGAGGTCCTTATAAACCTGAATCCAGTGAGATTGGAGGTCCTTATAAACCTGAATCCAGTGAGATTGGAGGTCCTTATAAACCTGAATCCAGTGAGATTGGAGGTCCTTATAAACCTGAATCCAGTGAGATTGGAGGTCCTTATAAACCTGAATCCAGTGAGATTGTAAGAGCAGAAAGTGAAGAAGGTTCTCACATGGTGGTGCAGATGTTGAGCAACATGAAAACAATGGCCGCCCCGAGCTGCAGCAAAGTCATACACATCTTCCGTCCCAACACGTTCAGCAGACAGATGTTTAGTGGGACCACTGGAAGACAAAGGACGACAAAGTAGAGACACGTTTAACAAAGAGCTGAGCTCATGAA
>JAFEUB010001376.1:485000-540000 GCA_024529925.1 Ophthalmolycus amberensis | reverse complement strand
GTGTCTCGCAGCGCGTCACCGACCTGAAGTGTTCACGCGGCCGCTGAACTCTTTGATGTGAAGAAGAACTCACAAGTTAATGTTTCACTCAGAGTCCGTCCGTCGCGCGCTCCTCATTCTACTGCGGGGCTTCTGACGTGAACACCGGATCATCGGCCGGTAAATCCGGTAAAAAGTGAGGCTGTTGTTTACCTGCCAGGTGAATCCGGAAGTACCATCGGCAACGTCTGTGTCACTAGGAAACTAGTGGAGGAGGAGGTGGAAGAGGAGGAGGAGGAGGAAGGTGTTCTCACCTGGAAGCTTCAGTTCATAGGATACAAATAGTTCAAAGCTTTTCAAAAGTTTATGTAAAATGTATCTCATTATAATATCTTACTGATGTGAATCAATTATGATAAATGAAAGTGTCTCATAATGACGATAGTGTTCTTCAAATCTGACATTTATACAAGTAGTCAAAATATTTAGAGAATAAAGTCAAAATATTTTTAAATGTGAATTTATTCTTGAATTATTACAACTTTATACTCTTAAAAACCTTTTATTTTATTCTTAACATCTCAGTCGGCGTGATATTCTGTAGTACAAGATGTCGTTTGGTTTTATTGGTGATGGTTTCTAAATATGAACCTTTTCTTTATTGTATTCAGTTGAAATGCGTTCCATATAAACTAGGGGTGTAACGGTACGCGTATTCGTATTGAACCGTTCGGTACGAGGCTCACGGTTCGGTACGCATGACGAACCGAATACGTTTGAATAAAAACCTTTATTTAACCAGGTAGTCCCCTTGAGATTAAAAATCTCTTTTGCAAGATGTAAGTAACAATACTACATAACATTAAGGAGCAGTTTTTGTTTTTTATGCTTATGTGTTGCTAAGAAGACACCCCAGAAGATGGGTCACTCAGGTATAGTTCCATCATTGTTCAAAGTCAAAGAATAACTTGATGATGTTAGTTGTGATGAATAAATATATATATATTTTTTGTATCGTACCGAACCCAACCGTGAATTTTGTGAACCGTTACACCCCTAATATAAACTTTGTCTTTATGTGACGTTGACCAACATTTTACAAACAAACTGTCAAATATAACGTTTTGAACAAGTGATAAAAAATAAAAATCAACAACTGCAGTTTGAATTTGAACACGTTTTTAATGTTTGTTAACAATCTTTCAGACTCGTCGTGTGACAACACTCACCTGTCGGCTCGAGAACAGGTGCGACTGCTGGCTGTGTTTCCAGGTCACTGAACATTAAAAGACCTTTTCCTTCAGCCTCTGTTTCCACGAGGCAGCTTCACCGGGCCACGCCTGGCCTGACGCGCCTGGCCTGACGCGGCCGCGCCTGGCCTGACGCGGCCGCGCCTGGCCTGACGCGGCCTGGCCTGGCCTGACGCGGCCTGGCCTGACGCGGCCGCGCCTGGCCTGACGCGGCCTGGCCTGACGCGACCACGCATGGCCTGACGCGACCGTCTGACGTCTGTGAAGCTGCGTGTTGAAACAGAGTCCGAGAGGAAAAACAGGAATGTGGTTTGAATCAGCGCAAAACCTGTACGGAAGTTCATTCATGCCCAAAACAAATGATTCAAACTATCGGATGATAGACGAACCAAAAACACACGAGCTGATGAGTTCTCAGCTGTTTTAACTTCTAAATCCAGATGACAGGTTAACAGTACACGTCGGCACCAGGTGAGTCGGTTGGTACCAGGTGAGTCTAGCCGTGGTTCCGGTGTAAATCCGTGTTTTTGTCACGAGTAAACATCCCCAGAGCGACTGCTCGTCTGCTGGATTCTCACTGAGGATCACAGATCTAGAAAATCTCAGAAACTATAGAAAACATTGAAGGAAAACATTCAGCAGAAGTTTGTGAAAACCTGCAGATCAGAAGTTTAACTTCTTTCTTCAATCACGACACCTGCAGGGTTTAAATTTTGTGTGTTTTTATGTGCGACTGGTTTCAGACACACCTCGGCGGGGGGGGGGGGGGGGGGGGGGGGGGGGGGGTCGTTGTGATCCTGTGGGCGGGGCTAAGTCATACAGCTGGACTGACAGGTGCTAGGTCCAATCAGAAAGTCTCCAGCCGGTGAAGGATGTGTTGGCACTAAAGCCAGGCAGATCTTTGAGTCCGTTCAGCAGAGCAATCACAGATAAAATATTTTATATATATATATATATATATATATATATATATATATATATATATATATATATATATATATATATATATATATATATATATATATATATTATGTTTTCTATAACACCATATCCATATTTACTGTAACCATCTTCATTTAGATTTTAAAAATATATTTTGCAAATGCAAAAAAACAAAACATGTTTCATATGAAGTATTTTTTTCTTCTATGATTGGATGAGCGGTGGTTTCATGGTGCTGTGATTAATCTCTTTGCTCAGCCTCAACTCGACGTGGAGCAACTCTTAACTATTTTTAAACTTTGTTTTAAACATCTTTTTAGCAGCATGCTGAACATTAACTGGAACATCACGAGTAGCTAAAAGCCTCAAACTGAGTCAAACATGCTGAAGAAGAGCAGAAGACGAACAAACCCTCCCATAACCAAAAACAGATTTTTAGGAGTGACCGACTTCTTCACAACACTACAGAGAAAACAGCCAACCAGCAGAGAGAGGAACCAGTCATTCAGCTGTACAACCAGCACATGAAGATTAAGGCTGAATCTAAATGTTTGGAGTTCCCTTAAACATAATGGGACAAGAAGTCCGTAGGAGTAAGTTATCCTTCTTGCTATGCATCCTGCATGACAAGATGATACGCAACACTATTAAGCAACTGCAATGGAGAAGTATGTAATGAACATAACAGCCTTAAGGGGGCACTACTGAGGCAGTGGTGCGCTGTGGTGTACCCCAAGGTTCTGCCCTGGGTCCCATTTTGTTTCCCTGGCGACCCACTAGGCCGACAAAGAGGTTTTAAGGGTATCTCCTCTCACTGCTACACTAAACAACTTTCAATTAGTGGTAACTATCTTTTATTTCTTGTGTGCAATTAACATTTCGTCCTCTAGGGTGAACTCATGTGTACCTTTAGTTTGTGGTTGAGATGAACGACTGGTTTCCCCGTTTATTTTTACCCATCTGTGAGGTGATGAACTCATCTATAGCGTTCTGCCCATACACTGATGGATGCAACAAATCAGCAACGAAAAAAACTTGATATCAAAGCAATTAGTATTAGCACAATTATTTTTTTTCCAATGCCACCGATACACGAACACACGAGCGAGCAGCTACGCTAAGCAACGTCTCCACAAGCACCGGCTCAAAGTCTACAGAGAGCTCAAACACAAGAAGATTACAACCATAGAACAGTAGTTAGGTCTTTTTTTTGATCAAATTAAAAATATTTAAAGTATACTTTCATATAGAAGCAAGAAAAATAAGTAACATCTCAATACTCCAATAATAACTTACATTAATATTGTGCTCATTGGGATTCTATCTCTTTACAGATATTCATATTAATTCTTACAGATATTTATATATACTTTTTTCCTGTTTTGCGTCTCCTTGCCGTAAGAACTGTACGCCACCTCCAGCTGTTGACAGTCCAAAGACCTCATTGATATGGTTTATGAACGGAGACCTGATCCCTGTGGCTGATGGGAGTGTGGAAGGCAATAAGTGGTCAATGAGGAGATGCTATGAGGCTGGCGATTAGCACCACAGAAGGTCCAGAGTGACAATCTACTTCAGAACTTCTGGAGGGACGACTGAATCCAGAAGGCCAGGAGGGACCATCGACTTCCGGAAGTTCTGGAAGGAAGATCCATCCAGAATGTACGAAAAGATGAGTCTCTTCAGGAGTTCCAAATGAATGATCCACTCCAGAATTTCAAGAGGGACCATCCTCTCCAGTGGGTCATGAGGGGCAATCTTCTGGGATGATCTGCTCTAGAGGGTCAGGAGGGACCATTCACTCCAGTAGGAATCATTCATTCTGGAAGGTAAGGAGAGATGATGCATTCCAGATTTTCAGGACTAAATGGCCACTCCGGAAGGTCATGCTCCAAAACTTCAAGAGAGACTAAACAACTCCAGGAGTGATGAACTACCCTAGAAGGTCAGGAGGGACCATCTGCTCCAGAAAGGTCAGGAAGGATGTTCCACTCAAGACCATCTTGGGGGAGGGTCTATTCTAGAAGTTAAGGGAAAGTCCACTTCAGAAGGGAGCATCCACTGTAGGACTCGAGGGGGGGATGATCCACGCTGGAAGGTAATGGGGGGACCATTCCCTTCAGATGGTCGAGAGCAACCATCCACTCCAGAAGGACAGTCGACTCCAGTGGGTCAAGAGGGATGATTTGCTCCAGAAGGCCAGGAAGGACCATCTAATCATCAATCCCAGAGGGATCATCTCTTCCAGAAGGCTGGGAGCAACCATCCACTCCAGAAGGTCAAGATGGATGATCTACTCTGGAGGTTTAGGAAGGATGATCATCGAATGATCCACTCCAGGAAGCACTTTAATGGAAACGTGAAGAGTCAAACCCTAATGTCTAATGAAGCACTGAGCTGAAGGATGACGGACAGACAGACGGGACCCTGTAAAGTACCGGAGGTCATTCAGTCAGGAGACTGTCTTTTTTTTCAGGCGTGGATTGTGGTCCAAAGTCATTTTGGGTTTAGCGGCACAGACGTAGATTAGCTCAAGAGAGTCCAGGATGTGGATCAGTTAGTTATAGGGTTTTAATCCAGTCTTTACAGGCTCTAAGTGGTTTAAAACAATATTGGTTGAAACCAGTTGTTTTGATCCAAGCAGGTCCAGACCAGTCTAAGGGTAGCTGGTCACTGCAGTCTGTTTCTGGGCCAGACGTCGCAGTTCCTCCCTGATAGCCTTTATAAGGGAGGCAGAGGTGTGGGCAGAGGGTGAGGCGTCCTCTGGCGGGTACTCTGGAGCAGGTGAGGTCAGAAGGAGAGGTGGAGCCGATGGGTCCCGTAACGAGGAGCTGGGCATCTGGAAAACAGAGGAAGAGGAGAACTCAGGAAACGACAGCACCTGTAGGACAAAGGGAGAGAGAGAGAGACAGAGGGTGAGGCCAAGACCAGAAAATAGATCCAGATAAAAGACATGAAGAGAAACTGCAAAGAAATTGATGACAACCGACATTAGTTGTTGTTTAACAGATACCATCCTTAGTAGACTCGTAACTGAACAACATGAGGGTCAGCAGGGTCTTAAGGCACGGACTGGTCTTGACTTGCTTCAATTGCTCTAGACTGGACTGGTTTGATCAGTACTTGTCTGAACTGGTCTGCATGGACTGCTCAGCACTGTTTCCGGATTGGAATCGAAAGGATTTATCTTGACAGGCATGTCTAGACTGGACTGTTGATTTTACTGCTCCCCACTATAGACTCACACTCTCTCTGCTGGTTCCTGGTCTGGAAAGGTCCTGGTCTGAGTGCTGCTGGTTCCAGCTGGAGCCAGTGGGACCAGACATGCTGCGACCCACCCCTGGGTATGCGCCAATCTGACTGGACAAACCCACCTGGGTCAAATGGTGGAGTTGCGCACCTGGAGGTCAATAAATGTGACAGAAGAGGAAGAGAAACATGCATTTATGTGCTATTGAGTTTCAGTGTAGCAGGATGTCAAAATCAGCAATGTACTGCGTATGCAGATGACTGTACCTGTGCTTCCCCCTACAGGTCGTGGTCTGGACGAGGAGGGGGGGTCCTCGTACGGCCCTCTACTGGAGTAAACCGACTCCTGCAGCTGTTCTCCAGTAGAAACATACCCTGTTGAGCTTAGACCCTGCCTGTATGAAACACACAGAGAATCAGCACTGGTTCAGGTCCAGATTGCAGACATGGACCTGGTTTTAAATTGCACTGACACTGACCTATGCAGCAGGCCCTGGACTGATGTTGGAGACATTCCCAGCTCTGCGTATCTCTGCAGAAAGAATGAAAGAAGAGGAAAATGAAAACTGAACATGGAGTCATGACAGACTGAAAATGTCTGACACACTCACAGCAGAGAAGGGGCTTTGGGAGGGGGCAACTGGGTAAGAGCCCCACTGCCTGCCTGGGGGGGGGGGGGGGCTGGGGAGAGGGGCTGGGCAGGGCGGGGCTTACCCCGCTCAGCCCGGCGCTGCCCTGCGAGGACGGCGACACCAGGGCGAAGGCGTCATCCAGAAGGCAGTGCATCTGCTGCCGTGCCTCCTCGATTGAGGGCTGGGGGGGCATATAGGGGGGCGGGGCTGAGTCAAACACCTCGTCAGTAGGAGAGGGGCTGCCGTGGTCCGGGGGAAGGTCAGGGTCCGACTAGAGAAAAGAGAGAATGAAGAGAAAGTGTTTAGTGTGTTCCAAATCATTATTTACATTTATTTCATCCATCCATCCGATTTCTATCCGCTTATCCTGGGCTGAGTCCTGAGGACAGCAGGCTTAGGAGGGACTTCCAGACGTCCTTCTGGACCCCGAAGCCTTTCCAGGCCACATGAGATATACAGTATAATCCCTCCAGGTTGTTCTGGGTCTACCCCGGGGCCTCTTACCAGGTCCTCGTAAGGGAGACGTCCAGGAGGATCCTGATCACAAGTCCAAACCGCCTCACTGCTGAGGTCACACCAAACCACCTGTCTATCTCACGCTACATTTGACTCTCACGCTTGACTAAGATGACTGCCCTGATGCTGCTAAAGGTCACGTTCTAAAGGAACCAACAGAACCACATCATCTGCAAAGAGCAGAGACTCAATTCTGAGGTCCTCAAACCGAAGACGCTCCTCCCCCGGCTGCACCTTGAACTCCTGTCCATGACAATTTAGAAACAAGATCCGTATGGGACAAGGAACGACCCTGGTGGAGTCCAACACTGAAAACATGATCGATTTTGTTGGGAGTAGACGGACACAGTTCTCACTTTGGTCATACAAGGACCGGATGGATCGTAGCAAAGACCCTGGTACCCAATATTGATGCAGGACTACTCAGGGTACACGGTCGTAAGCCTTCTCCAAGTCCACAAAACATATGTAGACTGGATGGGCAAACTCTCATGACCCCTCCAACAGACCTGTAAGGGTAAAGAGCTAGTACGCTGGTCCACGTCCAGGACGAAGTCCACATTGCTCCTCCTGGATCTGAGGTTCAACAATCGGTCACAGCCTCCTTTGCAGAACCTTCGAATAAACTTTCCTGGGTGAAGCCGAGCAGTGTGATAGCCCGATAATCGGAGCACCCACTCCGATCCCACCTTTAAAAAAATGGAGCCTCCACCTCGGTCTGCCTCGCCACAGCAACTGTCCCCAACTGAAGAGACAGTCCAACAATGTCCAGAGCCATTAGGATTCTATAATAATTGATATACCATACAAAGAAAAAAGGAACCAAAATGCTACCCTGTCGAACTCATTCAATGGATGTGGGATCAGAACCACCAGAAGGACGGTGCTGTACTGCTACCTGGTTAAACTTGGTTTTCGTCTCACCATGTAGGCCACGTTGTTGAATCCCGGGTATTTCCTGTAGGTGCCGCTGTGATCGGTGAGCAGCCGGTCTCGGTCCGTATCAGGAAGACTTCCGGGTCCTGGCTGAGCTCGCCGACCTCGAGGAGAGCGCCTCCCTCTGGAGTGGGACAAAGACACCGTTTTTCCTTTCCAGCCCAGGCTTTATTCATGAATATAGTAAATAATAAATAATATGAGTTGAGTTAACTCTACAGGATTCTCAGGTCTGACCTCCTCCTGGAGTCGGTGGGGGTGAGGGGCGAGTGGTTGTCGCCCTGCAGGATGCAGTCCATGTGGTCGTGGGCGGAGCTGTAGAGACGCTGCGCAACCTCGCCCTGCACCGGCCCGTCTCCAAATGCGTCCATGATGTCGTCCATCGAGGGAAACTCGCACTGGCCACGCCTCTTGGCGCGCTGCCGGAGTTTGTTCCTGTGGTGCTCGATCTCAGACTTGTGTCTCAGCGCCACCTGCAGGAAAAGCACAGGGGAACGATGATGAACAGTCAGTCCGGTTTCAAACGTTGTTGAAGAAAATCCTCATATAACTCGTTATGTTGAACCCAGCATATTTGGTTGCATAAAAACATCTCCACCAAACTGTTCCCAGAGAAGCCACTGTGAGAGGTGGTTAATAGAGCCATGCCAGGAAAATGAAGTAGTATATGAGGACATGTTTAGATAAGCAGAACATTGTGATGAAGTTCCTCTGAGAGACATTAGTTAAGAATCATGCCAGGAAACATTTCCCGTACAAATATCATTTGACCTGCCAGAAATGTCAGCCTGACCCAGACAAAGAGGAAAAAGTCCAGATGCGTTCCGTTTTTGGTTCAGTCGAAGGGATTTGATTGATTGACTGTAATGTAAGGTTCAGTCCACCAAAGGCATAAAGCCAGACGTAAGCACTCTGACAATTCGTTGTGAACTTGTCATTGTGCGCAATAAACAATCCCCGATGGTTGCAACTCCAAGAACTGTGTGTTTCTGGGTGCAGTTTTTATCGGGGGCAGCGGTCTCACCTCTGTGCTGACCTTCTCGGTGAGGGTGGGGCTCAGGTGCGACGGCGGACTCGGTCGCGGCTGCATGGCGATCAGCTGCACCTTGTTGGCCTGACGACGCGTCCCGTTGGACGAACCGCGGGACAGACGGTCGACGTGGTCGAAGATGGAGGACGAGGACAGGAGCTCATCTGGACCGCTGCCTAAAGGAGCGTCATGTGAGAATAACACGTATGAGACAGAGGCTCTGCCTTCTTCACCAGCTCATCAACATCTGATCGATTGATGATTAGCTTTAATCTATCAGGAGATGAAGGTAGAAACTTACCCAACTTGTTCCTCCCTTCAGTCCAGAAGTATCAAAAAGAAAAGACATGAAACGGATTAGCTCATTCAACCTCCTCCTCCTGCTGCTCTCTTTCCTCTATTTTCTCTCCTGCTCCTCCTCTTTTTTCTCCTCCTCTTCCTCTCTTCTCCTCCCTCTCAGGTGTTTTTTCTTCTTAATCAGCGGTTTCCTTGTGACACAGTAAATCTCTAGGAAACCTCTCTCTCTGTCTGTCCGTCTGTCTCTCTCTCTAACACACACACACACACACACACACAGTGTCTCTGACCATTTTTTGGCGTCTTCCTGTGCTGCTTCCCCTCGCTGGGCGTGGCCACAGGTCGAGTGCTTTCTTCAGCCGATTCTCTGCCGCTCGATTGGTCGCTGCCTAACGAGTCTCCGTCTGACGGGCTGAGTCTGAAGGACGAGAGACGGGAGTTTAATGTTTGGACTGTTTTGGATCTTTTACAGACATGTAAAGAAACCTGAACCTGGACGTCGTACCTGCCCCGGCGGCGGCTGTTCCGTGCAACCTTTGTGGACGAGCCTTTAGATTTGGGGGTATTGAGGTCTCCGCCGTCAGAGGGCGTGGCCTCCTTGGCGGGGGCCGGCAGCGGGCCGGGCTCCTGGATCACCATGATGTCGTCTTTGCTGTGCTGACCCAGGTGCAGCTTTGCAAAGTCGAAGCCTTTGACGCTCGGAGCCTGAAGCTGAGAAGAGGACACGGTGATCAGCTGCTAGCGTGGACGACAGGAAAGACAGAACTACTTCCTGTTGACCTCTGACCTTCTGCCTCTGCTGGTTGGTGTTGATGGCGTCCGGCTGGAACTCCAGCTTCTCTGAGCCGCACAGCTTCCAGTAGAGGATGATGATGATGAAGACAGCCAGCAGGACGGGGACGACCACACCGACGATTAGCCAGATGCTGCTGCTCTGAGTCTCCGCTGTAGGGACAGACAGGGTCTCCACAGCTGGAGATGGGAGAGAGACAGGTGAGAAAGAAGTGAGAGACAGGGGGGAGACAGGTTAGAGACAGATTAGAGAGAGGACAGAGACAGAGAGAGACAGGTGAGGGACAGGTGAGAGACAAGTGAGAGACAGGACAGAGACAGGTGAGAGGACAGAGACAGGTGAGACAGGTGAGAGAGAGGACAGAGACAGGTGACTTCTCTAGACTTACATTGGGCGATTGGCCTCTGGACGCGGTGTCCGAGGACGATGGCGGCTCTCTGAAGGTCCAGACGGTTCAGGGTGACCGCCATCGCCTCGGCAGGTATCCGCTCACCACCTGGACCCTCCACGAAGTAGAAGACCTCCAGAGGACGCTCCGCCCCCGACAGCCTCGCCACCCGCACCACCTGAGAAACGACAGATGAACATATGATGAACATATTCAGGAGAGAAGAACCAACCAGACACTGATGTGTCATTCAGAAACTCTTGTTCACTGATTTTCATCGGGTTGTAATCTCTGTACAGGTGTGTCGATAGAGGTGTGTCGATAGAGGTGTGTCGATACATGTGTACATGTACCTGCAGACTGTTGTTGCCCACAGCTGTAGCTCTGCTCCAGCGCCTCCTGCTGGTGACCTGCAGACTCTCCTCCAGCAGCAGAGCCAGACGTCTCTCCAGACGAGCTTTAAAACTCTTCTCGGCCACCATCTGCTCCTGAACTCCCAACAGGACTGAAGACAAACACACATTCACACAGTAAACACTATTCTTTTAGAAAATTCTACCAAAAGACTGAAGCAGACGTGTTCTCACCTGTACGGACCCAGGTGGAGCGCAGGTGGTGAGACGTGTTCAGCTCAGGGTAGTGGAAAGCTGTTTAACACACATTATTCACATATTTAACACGTTTCAAAGTGTGTTTTTCACACATTTATAGATTTCATATGTAAAAAAACACAATGACATTATTAACACGTGTGTACAAACAAACTTCGTACGTTCTGCGATCTGAAGGGCGGGAAATCCGACGTAGAAGCTGAACTCGACCAGACTGAGCTTCCTCAGGTGTTCGCTGACCTCTGACCCCAGCAGGTAGTCCCGCTCATCACGCACCGCAAAGGTGATGTCGACGGAAATCTTCTGCTCCGACGCCGCCGCCGCCGCCGCCGCCGCCCGGCTCACGGACATGGAGATGTTCAACAGCTGGAGAACACACAGGTGTACAGATGCTGCTGATTGTTTTGAAAGACTCATTCATTCATTTTGAAGGTGAGAGGCTCACCTGTACGGTGACGTTTCCCGCCTCGTGCGATCGTCTCCGCGTCTCGGCGTACGCCATCATCAGCCCTCTCTCGACGCGCTCGCTGAAGTTACAGACTCTGACGTCGATGTGGGCGGGGACGAACTGCAGCACAGAGTGGATCTGGTACCTGAGGTTAGGTACGGTGTAGAGTGGCGACACGGTGGGAACCGGGCCGGAACCGCGTGGCAGTTGGCGGAGGGCGTTGATGACCGACATGGCGGTGAAGATCAACGGTCCCGACACGACGCGGAAGGCAAAACTGGACGGAGTTCTCAGGAACTGATGAGGCGGCAGAGACAGACAGCTGTCAATCATCTGACATCAATAGCTTTAATCAATCAAGTACAACAGGTGAAAACAACTAATCAATAACTCAACTAAAACTAGGTGGTGTTTGTAATGGAGGAGATGGAGGAGGAGGTGGTGTTTGTGGGAGGTGTTTTTGGTGTAGGAGGTTGAGGAGGTGGTGTTTGTACCTGGAGCTCCACTGAACGGTTGAACTCTCTCTTCAGAAGATATCTGACTTGAGTGAAACCTGCTGACGAACCTTTGGAACTGACTGCAGGAGAAAAAAGAAACAGATCAGCTGATCAAGATCTTTCTGATCACATGACATACAGGACCCGGCGCTGCTGTCACGTGACCTACTCACCTACTCTGACCAGGTACATCTCCGGCTTGGTGATGTTACACAGGTACTGTCTGGTGGGCGAGGTCTGGCCCATTCTGGGTGTCGTGACCGGGGGGGCTCTGGTCAGGCTGATGGCTGTGATCTGTGTGGTGGTGGTGATGGCAGTGGTTGTGGCCTTAGTAGTGGTCCTGGTGGGTGGAGCCTTCACTGGCTTCTCCGTGACCACTGGAGGCCTCTCTGGTCTGTCGGGGCGGGTGGGAGGTCCTAGCGGGGGAGGGGGAGGCACCCGGCCGGTGGTGTTGGAAGGGGGACGAGGACGAGGAGGGGGTCTGCCCGGTGCCGGGGCACGTTCTTTGGGTTTTAGATCAGGAGGAGAAGCAGTTTTTACAGTGGTTGGCGGTGGAGGTGGGTTCTCCTCACCCGTGAGAGTGGGTGAGAGGGTGAGGGGAGGGGTGGGCCCCTCTAGAGGATGCTTGGACTCCCGTTCTGGAGGAGGACCAGAGCTTGGGGATGGAGAGGAAGATGAAGCGGGACGGTGGGTTTGTGTTGTTGTGGGAGTGATGGGGGGTTTGGAGTCAGTCCAGTCCACCGGGTCCTGGTGTCTCCCCCTCTCCCTCTCTCTCTCCCTCTCCCGGGCCAGCAGGTTGGTGTAGTACTCCATACTGTTCATGTCCGGCAGCAGCAGCTCCGTCGGCTCCAGAGGCATCATGTCCTCCAGGTCATAGTCCTCGTCCCAGTTGGGGAAGACGTCCGGATGCGAGGGGCGAGTGTGCAGCGGGATGCTGGGGGTGGAGGAGGAGGGTGAGAGAGGGAGGCGTGAGGAAAGGGGAACGGTGGGACGGGCGGGGAAGGCGGTGTCGTAGGAGACCCAGTCGCCACCTAGGTCCTCGTCATAGGGGTGGTTGGGTAGTGGTGTGGCCAGAGCCAGCTCCTCTCCGTCAGGCACCATGAAGGACAGAGTCTCCAGGTAGTCTCCGGAGCCCCATGCTTCTTCCTCCAGGGAGGGGTCCTGCTCCCAGGGGGGAGGCGGGGTGAGGGTGGGCTGGGTGTGTTGGGGGGGCAGGGCTGGGGGAAGGCTCGGGGACAGGAGGTCTGGAGGTCTCAGCAGGAGGTGGATCCCCTGAGCGCCAGAGTCCGAGTCCTCTACTGAGCCGCCGGTGCCACCGCTGTTACCATGGTAACCGTGATCTGAAATCTGAGGGCTGGGGGCCGGGGGTCCTGAAGGGGAGGTGGGTGATGAAGGACGGGACGGAGAGTCCGCCGTCCTGTTGAAGTCCAGCACACCTGTGAGGCAAAGACCAGGGTTAAATTAACATTGACTTTCACTGTATTTTCCCAGACCAAAACTAAGGGGACCGTACCAAAACTAAGGGGACCGTACCAAAACTAAGGGGACCGTACCAAAACTAAGGGGACCGTACCAAAACTAAGGAGACCGTACCAAAACTAAGGGGACCGTACCAAAACTAAGGGGACCGTACCAAAACTAAGGGGACCGTACCAAAACTAAGGAGACCGTACCAAAACTAAGGGGACCGTACCAAAACTAAGGGGACCGTACCAAAACTAAGGGGACCGTACCAAAACTAAGGAGACCGTACCAAAACTAAGGGGACCGTACCAAAACTAAGGGGACCGTACCAAAACTAAGGGGACCGTACCAAAACTAAGGAGACCGTACCAAAACTAAGGGGACCGTACCAAAACTAAGGGGACCGTACCATATAACAGAATATATAACACAGCACCTTCTTTCTGTTTCCGCCACAGGTTGTTTTATTTTTATTCAAACCTATTTGTCATTGTGTCATCTCACACACACACACTGTCTGATTCAGGATCAGTGCGAGGACGAGAACACACTATATTATATGATTGATATATATATATATATATATATATATATATATATAAACAGACTCACATCTCGTATAAGGAAGTTCCTGAATCATGATAAAATCAGAAACATACCTGCAGCAGGTGAGCTTGACGTCACCACGGAAACCAGCGTGCCGGCAACCAGCAGAATCACACCGAGTGTGCGTTTGCACGCTGAGGTTCTGGGGTCCATCCCGGTCCCGGTCCTGGTCCTGGTCCCGGAGCCGGGGCCCCGCGGGATCACAGGGTCCATCAGCGTCCTCAAAGGGCCGCCGGTCTGATCCCGGTACAGAGAGCCGAGCGGCCGTCAGGAGGACCTGAACCAGGAGGGACACAAGTACTCAGGTCTACTTCAGTAAAAGTACTAATACAACAGAGTACAAGTACTTTGTTACAAGTAACAGTTAAAATATACTTAAAGTGACAAAAGTATCTATGATAATACATCATTATTTATTAATGATCAGTGAGTACAGCTCCTGATCAATCAAACCATCTGACGACATCCCATAATACAGACAGAAGAAATGTATATTTTATATATATTATTTTATATATAGTACATATATATTATATAACTATTATATAACATATATACGATATATAAAATAATGTATTATAGATACATAAAACATGATATGTCATATTTAAATATAAAGATCAGAAACTCTGCTCCTTCATTCATCTCCTGCTCGGGCCCGGTTCAGCCTCCACCAGGCCGCTTCTACCTCCGCTGGCCCGGTTCGGTTCCCACTCTGACCCCATTACCGGAGAGATAACGAGCACCGGCCCGTCCGACCTCCGCGGACACACCGGGCATGACGGCTGCTTTTATCCCGCTCCACAGTCACCGTCCCGGGTTAGAGTGCCCTAATTAGCCGGTCCGGTCCAACACCGGTTTAACGTGTCCACGACCCTGATCCATATCATGAACCTGGTAGTAGTCCTGGTCCAGAGCCGCCTCCCTTCTCTCTGTAACGAGCTGAGAGCCGCAGCCGGAGCCTCCACAACCGAGCCGAGCCGAACCGAACCGCGGCGACGCGGATCAGCCAACCCCCCACCGACACCGTTCACCCACAGACCATTCATAGGGAGGAACCGAGCCGAGCCGGGCCGAGTTACCGTCAGCATGCATTCTGTCGGTCAGAGGAGACCTACCTGCCATCCTGGAGATGCGGATCGGGCGCGTCACGCCTCCAGAGCCGCGCGGCGCGCTCCCTGCGCGGGGATGGAGGAGGCGGAGGGTCGCTGCAGAATCACTCCTTCCTCCTCTCTGTCCGCAGTCTGCCTCACCTCTAAACGGTGATCTGGACCCGGCTGTGCCGGTCCCGGATCCGTGTCACGTTCAGGGACGGTCCGGTCTCGGTACCAGTCCGACCCGGCTCCGCCTGCTGCTGCTGAGCGTCAGCGGATCAGATCTACAATTCAAACGACATCTTGCTTCTTTTCGTCTCTCCTCACACACGTTCCTCTATCAGAGCTGAACACGGATCAGTTCTGCAGACGGACCCTGATGGGACCTGGACTTCAGACGGGTCCGGTCTGACTGAGAGAATCCAGCTGCAGAGGTTCAGAGAGAACCAGTCCGGTTGAATGAGAACCATCACAGATCACACAAACCACATCAATGTGTGTCTTTGTGTATGAAACACAAACTGTAACAGTTTATTATCAATAATGATATGAATGCTAATAACTCATTGATCTACGGTGTCCTGGAGGAACCTTCTTACACACTCTAGCGCCCCCCAGAGGAACTAAAGCACACTTACTATTTAAAGGCCTCAGTCCTCCTGTCAGAGCCACACAGTTAGCATTTAAGATAGCTTAGCATCAAAGCTAAGCCAAGCTCGTCATAGCAATATAAGCTATTATTAATTATTAATATGAAATCAGTAAAAACGCAACATCTGGGGCTCTATAACATGAAACAAATCATTTGACATGTATTGATTGTGTGGAGTTCATTTGCATGAAACATAACGAAACATAACAATAAACATGAAGTTCTAAAACACAAAGTAACTGGTGCAACTAACAAAAATAATGATAAGTTTAAATCTAATAAAAGTATTTATATTAAATCAAATAAAAAACATCAAGAGTCTGACGTGTATCAGTAGTTTGACCTGTATGAAGAAAAAAATAACTTAACATAAATTAAACACAAATCATTAACATGAAGTACACATCTAGTCATTAACATAAAGCAAACAAACTATACATTCAGATAAAAACAGCTCATATGAAAACTAACGTCCTTATTTCCCTCATAGAAAATAGAAAGTCGTTAAAGCACTAAATAGACCCAAAAACAGTGAGCATGTTATTATATTAGCATGTTATGTTGTAAGCTAGCCAATGTTAGCGAAGACACGATGCTAATGTTAGCATTATACGTTTAAGGTTTGTGGCACCAGAATGAAACTAATGTGATCACCAAAGTCACCAGGAACTAGGAAGTGAGTTCAACATACCCAGTTCATCTACTGGTTATCTGGATTAACTAACCCCAACTACCAGATCCATCTAAAGCAGGGGTCTCAAACTCATCTTCACTCTGGGGCCACATCAGCGTCACGGCCCTCAAAGGGCCGGTTGTAAATGTAACGACTCCTAACATATTTAGTTTAGTTTCTCGGGATATCTGTGACTTCCACAACACGTACTCAGCAGAAATAGGTTATTTTTTCCATGGTTAATGGCGGACAGTTGAACGGCTTTCAGGGCGATAAGCCCCGCCCCCTCTCCGGCGCGTCCAGTGCGAATGAACACAAATAGCCCCGGCGACACCGGCGGCGCGAATGGCTCAACTCAACTTTTTGTTTTTTATACTCAAACATCTCCGCGACTTATTAAGTGCCGTAATAATCGCGCGACACAACGAATCGATAATGAAATTCGTTGCCAACTCTTTTAATGATCGATTTTCATCGATTTTATCGATTCGTTGTTGCAGCCCTACAGACAATTGGAACAGCAGCTTACTTGATGACATCACCACCTCAGCTGGTCTCATGAGTTTAATCCGTTTTTTTCTGTAAAGTATTTTTACAATCAAACTAAATATGACAACGCTGCTGTTTCCGTTTTCATTTAAAATCAAAAATGATATATTATTTACATATATATATATATATAAATAAATATATATATATATATATATATATAAATAAATGTATGTGGATCAGATCCCGCTAGCAACACCTCACATCTCCGAAATCGTCGGAGCAGATGTTTAAATCGGCTGAATCTTGACAAACCGACCACAGATTTGGTGCTTAAACAACTAACTTCTCGCCTCAAAACATCCTAAAATTACTTTCTGTGACTTAACAACAGTAGTATTTCGAAGTTTCAACTTCCAGTTGTGTGATTTCTCCTCCGCCATTGTTTCCTGTTGCTGGTGCAAAATGCATTCTGGGATATTTGGCTGTCCCAAGTACAGACAAGTCACCTCTGATGCATCCCCGGTAAAATGGGCGGAGCCACATCCGGGCATTAGGACCGTGCTTGGCTGGATGTGAACTTTGAATTGGAACAGTACTTGGGCTGAGACTGATGACGTTTCACAAGTACAGAGAAGTACGCATGTTGAGAAAGGCACGATCACTTGTTGGAAACCTCTTTATGGGTTGTTGCCTCTCCTGTCCACCTGTTGTGATAGTTTTAATGTCGGCACACAGACAACATGCTATCTCATAATTTCGACCATGGGGATATTTTCATTTTCACATCTAACTTTTGTAAATTTTTTTGCTGGCGGATTCGCGGGCCACATAAAATTACGTGGCGGGCCGGATCCGGCCCGCATGTTTGACACCCCTGATCTAAATGGTCCTACTGGTTATCTGGATTAACTAACCCTACCTACCAGATCCATCTCAACCGTCCTATGAAGCTGGTTATCAACTCGGTAAACCAACGATGGTTTCTCAATCTGGATGTGGGACATACACATAAAAGGGGCGGGGTTTGCAGCATCTGACCAATCACAAACATGGACAGCGGTATATTTCCAGTCCAGATGTGGTGAACCAAGTTAAGGCACTTGATCAGGTCCACATCAGTTCATGGTTTTCTTTTTTTCCACCTCGGCCACAGAGACGAAGCGCGGTCGACGACAAACCCTCCTCTTGGTTTTGTGTTTGGGGTTCCTCTGGTACATGTCTGCAGTGAAGGAGATCACAGAGAACAAGCGTGAGCAAGAGTTTCTCAAAAAGCTGACGGCAAAATGCTAAACTTTCAGATTAGAAGTTAGAAATAACGAATTTAGTCCGAGAAATAAACTCAAACGTGAACAGTTTGAGTTTAAAAGGTTTATTTGAACGTAATAATAACGCATTCAATTGTTATTAACTGTTAAAAGTTAAAATTATTACTAAATCTGGTGAAAGGCACTAACATAAATCTTAGGATTTAGCTTTGGGACTTGTCGGTCTTGTGGGACTTTTTACTTATCTTTACTTGGAACTTAATTTAGGAAGTGACTTGTGACTTATTGTCTTGAGATTTATATTTCTTGACTAGGGACTTGTCTTTGGACTAACTCGTCTTGACGAGGGACTCGTCTTTGGACTAACCCGTCTTGACGAGGGACTCGTCTTTGGACTAACCCGTCTTGACGAGGGACTCGTCTTTGGACTAACCCGTCTTGACGAGGGACTTGTCTTTGGACTAACTCGTCTTGACGAGGGACTCGTCTTTGGACTAACCCGTCTTGACGAGGGACTCGTCTTTGGACTAACCCGTCTTGACGAGGGACTCGTCTTTGGACTAACCCGTCTTGACTAGGGACTTGTCTTTGGACTAACCCGTCTTGACTAGGGACTTGTCTTTGGACTAACCCGTCTTGACTAGGGACTTGTCTTTGGACTAACTCGTCTTGACGAGGGACTCGTCTTTGGACTAACCCGTCTTGACTAGGGATTCGTCTTTGGACTAACCCGTCTTGACTAGGGACTCGTCTTTGGACTAACCCGTCTTGACGAGGGACTTGTCTTTGGACTAGCTCGGGACTGTTTAGCTAAAACCTTACAGGTGACTTGAAAAACACTGGATAACTTACCTTGGAAGCTGATGACATACTGTCGTTGGCCTTTCACCAGCTTGACTTCAGCTGTTCTGCCAGACAGAACAGCTTCTTCCAGAGTCTGCGATGTCACTGATGTGGTGCGCTGCTTTTCATCCTGAGAGAGTTAGAGAGCAGTTAGCTCATCAATATGCTGATATTATAATCCCAGTATGCATTGATGTGATGATTTACAGGTCAAAAAATGTCTAACCTTTTAGGCTTGAATTCACCTTTGGAACTAGTCCCCAGACCTCCACAGCTAGTCCCAGACCTGTGCAACTAGTCCCGATACCTCTACAGCTAGTCCCCGGACCTCTACAGCTAGTCCCCGGACCTCTACAGCTAGTCCTCAGACCTCTACAGCTAGTCCCCGGACCTCTACAGCTAGTCCCCGGACCTCTACAGCTAGTCCCAGACCTGTGCAACTAATCCCCAGAACTCCACAGCTAGTCCTGAGACCTCTACAGCTACTCCCCAGACCTCTACAGCTAGTCCCCAGACCTCTACAGCTACTCCCCAGACCTCTACAGCTACTCCCCAGACCTCTACAGCTAGTCCCTAGACCTCTACAGCTAGTCCCCGGACCTCCTGATACTACTCTCCAGGGCTGCAACAAGTCCCCAGACGTCTTCAGCAAGTCTTGAGCAGAACAGCAGCTAGAACCCCTCCTGAACTCCTAAACCCTCTAATCTTTACCCTCACACTTTCCCCAGCAGTCCGACTCACCGGCTGTCCATACTCCACCCAGTTCCCCTGGTCCCCTTTGTAGTACCACAGCCACTCAGTTGTCAGGATGTAGTGAGGCGGCTTAGTTACAGAGGAAACCGTGGAGAGACGGCGGACATGCTGCCACCCTTGAGTCATCGTCAGGAAGTTGACGGGCCGATTGCCGCAACTGAAAACAGAGGAAAGAATACTTTCAATCAGCAACTCATCAACAGCAGATTATCAGAAAACCTGAACAAAGATGAGATATGACCTCTGACCTCTGAGTCTTGGACGGGTCACAGAAATCTCGCTCTATGTCCTCCATGTGCTGCAGGTCTGTCCAGGTGAGGCCATCGAACACCTCCCACTTGTAGGGAAGGTGGAAGTGAACGAGGCGACACTCGTCTACACAAAGAGAAACCAGAGACTACAGTTCCAACAACACCAACCACTGCACCAGCAAGACTTCTGTTCAAAATCACAGACTTCAAATCCATGAACAATAAATGTTCTTTCCTATATCTTTATTGAATTAAAACGAACACATTAGTAAGTACAAAATAAAATGTGGATATGAAAACGCTGAACACAAAAAGAGTCACTTTAGGAGGCAGCATTGTGAATGGATATTGTAGAGAGGGTTTTTATTTTAATCTATTTAGGAGAAACATCTATTTATCAAGAAATAATAATTTAGAAGAAATGATAATAATTTCAAGTTTATTTAGAAAGAAAACAAATCAATATAGAATCGTATTTTTCTTATTGTATGAAAGTATAGAAATAAAAAAATATTCTTTTGCTGTTTATGTTTCGAGTAAAAAGAAAACAGAAAACAAATCAACATATTTAACCATTTTGTACCAAGTGCTCTTCAGCTGTATTCGACTTATTTAGTGTTTTATATGAACTTGATGTCTTCACATCAGACTGAGACACTGAGATATGAAGAGAGTAAACCGAGACTTCGCTGCCACCTAGTGGAGTTTAAATGAAACTGAGCAGATCAGACCTCAGTGAATCAGATGAGAGGAAGACCGTCAGGTAACGATGACGTAATGAAGATGAACTCACTCTGGAACTTGCAGCTGTTTCTGGTGAAGTGCAGACAGATTTCCTCCCTCTCCTCCGTCTGATCCACAGATTTATGCAAAGAATCAGAAAGTTTCTCTGAGAAGACACACAAACAACCGAAGAGTCAACAAAACCACCAGATAGCTGACAGAGTGGTGAACAGGTGTGTTCATGTCAGCCGATAGCTGACAGAGTGGTGAACAGGTGTGTTCATGTCACCTGATAGCTGACAGAGTGGTGAACAGGTGTGTTCATGTCACCTGATAGCTGACAGAGTGGTGAACAGGTGTGTTCGTGTCAGCCGATAGCTGACGGAGTGGTGAACAGGTGTGTTCATGTCACCTGATAGCTGACAGAGTGGTGAACAGGTGTGTTCGTGTCACCTGATAGCTGACAGAGTGGTGAACAGGTGTGTTCATGTCAGCCGATAGCTGACAGAGTGGTGAACAGGTGTGTTTGTGTCACCTGATAGCTGACAGAGTGGTGAACAGGTGTGTTCATGTCACCTGATAGCTGACAGAGTGGTGAACAGGTGTGTTCATGTCACCTGATAGCTGACAGAGTGGTGAACAGGTGTGTTCATGTCACCTGATAGCTGACAGAGTGGTGAACAGGTGTGTTCGTGTCACCTGATAGCTGACAGAGTGGTGAACAGGTGTGTTCATGTCACCTGATAGCTGACAGAGTGGTGAACAGGTGTGTT
Source organism: Ophthalmolycus amberensis (assembly GCA_024529925.1). NCBI lineage: Eukaryota > Metazoa > Chordata > Actinopteri > Perciformes > Zoarcidae > Ophthalmolycus > Ophthalmolycus amberensis. The sequence goes on along the minus strand of JAFEUB010001376.1, from coordinate 518,843 downwards.
CATGTCACCTGATAGCTGACAGAGTGGTGAACAGGTGTGTTCATGTCACCTGATAGCTGACAGAGTGGTGAACAGGTGTGTTCATGTCACCTGATAGCTGACAGAGTGGTGAACAGGTGTGTTCGTGTCACCTGAGGCTGCAGCAGTGAGGTGGTGGATGTTCCTGTAGATGAAGGGCAGCTCCTGGATGACGCCTCCGCTCAGTCCTCTCTCCTCCAGCATGCGGCGGCCATGTTGGTCGATGGCATGGTGCCGGTTGCACCCGAGTCCGAACACGCAGTCGCCCTGAACAAAGTGTTGACACAGGTGCACTTTGGTGCAGTTCTCCTGGAAGCTGCAGCCGCCGTGAAGACCAGAGCCTTTGTTGTAGTGCAGACACACCTGAGACAGGAAGTCATACAGAGACGCATTAATGGCCAGAAAATACATTTTTCATCTCATAATAAAAGTATTTATATTTCTAAATATGAGATAGAGTAAATATGTAAAGACATTGTAACAGGATGTATATTGTTGAACGTGATAAATATTCATAGAAACCAGTCGAACCTACAGAACAAATTGTTTTACTTTACCTCTGAGGAAACACATATTTTCTTTTGTTCTTTTTTCTTTCTGACTCAACCTTCTGCTTCTGTTTGAGCGTCTTCGATGCTTCTCTTCAACTTCTCTTCTTCTCTGGACTTTTTTAAAATAAAGTTGTTCTTTTTTCATTGTTACTGTAAAGAAGTGACATGAAGCCTATTCTGACATTTGGAGTGACAGCTGTATCGTCCAATAAGAGAGCAGGATCCTCATCCGAGTTCATTTGTCCAGAAGAAACCGCAAAAGAGTGAAAACAGAGAAGAGACAAACCACCTGTTTGAATGGAGATCAGAGAGAATAAAGAAGACGAGTCGATGAATGTAAAGAGTCTCAGAGGGGAAGTGATCTGATGATGATTATTATTATTATTATTATGTGATTGTTTGGTCAAAAAACATCACAAAATAATGAAAATGTCCATCAGAGTTCAAGAGGACGTCTTTAAATGTCCACAAAAACTCTGGGTACATCCCAAGTCTCATCTCCTCGCTCGAACCGGAAGTTGTTCTGCGCCGCCATATTGACAACCGTCCCAAAGATTTTATTTCTGCTCTGAGGAGCGAGGATCGAGGAGGGAGGAGAGAGGAGGGACGAGAGAGGAGGGAGGAGGGAGGAGGGTTACTATTATTAAGTACAGTGATCATGTGAAAAAACCACAAACTTCTCCAAAGTCTCTCCAGCTGTTAAAGCCGACTGACAGCTGATCATGTGATCATCAGCACCGTCATCAGAAACAGACGTCGCGTCACGTGACGCAACTGAGGGAAGGACGTGTCATGTCTCCTAAAACATATCTCCTCGTTCCTCTCTCCTCGCATGGTTTTGAGGGAAACGGGGATGTACCCTCTGTCAGCTGTGTGTCTCAGGAGTGTCTCAGGAGTGTGTGTCTCAGGTGTGTCTCAGGTGTGTCTCAGGTGTGTCTCTGGAGTGTCTCTGGAGTGTCTCAGGTGTGTCTCTGGAGTGTCTCTGGAGTGTCTCAGGTGTGTCTCAGGTGTGTCTCAGGTGTGTCTCTGGAGTGTCTCTGGAGTGTCTCAGGAGTGTCTCATGTGTCTCATGTGTGTCTCATGTGTGTCTCATGTGTGTCTCATGTGTGTCTCATGTGTGTCTCATGTGTGTCTCTGGAGTGTCTCTGGAGTGTCTCTGGAGTGTCTCAGGTGTCTCTGGAGTGTCTCAGGTGTGTCTCAGGTGTCTCTGGAGTGTCTCAGGTGTGTCTCTGGAGTGTCTCAGGTGTGTCTCAGGTGTGTCTCAGGTGTCTCTGGAGTGTCTCTGGAGTGTCTCAGGTGTCTCTGGAGTGTCTCGTGTGTGTCTCAGGTGTGTTTCAGGTGTCTCGTGTGTGTCTCTGGAGTGTCTCTGGAGTGTCTCAGGTGTGTCTCAGGTGTCTCTGGAGTGTCTCAGGTGTGTCTCAGGTGTCTCTGGAGTGTCTCAGGTGTGTCTCTGGAGTGTCTCTGGAGTGTCTCTGGAGTGTCTCAGGTGTGTCTCAGGTGTCTCTGGAGTGTCTCAGGTGTGTCTCTGGAGTGTCTCTGGAGTGTCTCAGGTGTGTCTCAGGTGTGTCTCAGGTGTCTCGTGTGTGTCTCTGGAGTGTCTCAGGTGTGTTTCAGGTGTCTCGTGTGTGTCTCTGGAGTGTCTCAGGTGTCTCGTGTGTGTCTCTGGAGTGTCTCAGGTGTGTTTCAGGTGTCTCTGGAGTGTCTCTGGAGTGTCTCAGGTGTGTTTCAGGTGTCTCGTGTGTGTCTCTGGAGTGTCTCTGGAGTGTCTCAGGTGTCTCTGGAGTGTCTCAGGTGTGTCTCAGGTGTCTCTGGAGTGTCTCAGGTGTGTCTCAGGTGTGTCTCAGGTGTGTCTCAGGTGTGTCTCAGGTGTCTCGTGTGTGTCTCTGGAGTGTCTCAGGTGTGTTTCAGGTGTCTCGTGTGTGTCTCTGGAGTGTCTCAGGTGTGTTTCAGGTGTCTCGTGTGTGTCTCTGGAGTGTCTCAGGTGTGTTTCAGGTGTCTCGTGTGTGTCTCTGGAGTGTCTCAGGTGTGTTTCAGGTGTCTCGTGTGTGTCTCTGGAGTGTCTCAGGTGTGTTTCAGGTGTCTCGTGTGTGTCTCTGGAGTGTCTCAGGTGTGTCTCAGGTGTCTCGTGTGTGTCTCTGGAGTGTCTCAGGTGTGTTTCAGGTGTCTCGTGTGTGTCTCTGGAGTGTCTCAGGTGTGTTTCAGGTGTCTTGTGTGTGTCTCTGGAGTGTCTCAGGTGTGTCTCAGGTGTCTCAGGTGTGCGGTACCTCTGGCAGCAGCGTGCGGTCGTTCTGCAGCAGCAGCAGCAGCAGTTGGTCCTCGTTGAGCTCGTGCAGCGTACAGTCTCTCAGTAACTCAAAGTTATGAGCTGAACGAATGTCGTGGGACAATTTACACAACTTCCTGTAACGAACAAGGTTAACGAGTCAGACGTCTGTAATCAGCACTTCATATTCATTCATAGCCGCTAATGTGTGTTAATGGGAATGAATGTGTATCATGATCTCAGCTGGTATTATTGATATTAACGTGTACTATTTCTTATGAATGTGGATATCGTGTATTTTGCGCCGATGTTGGTTTTAAATAGTTTGATGTCTTTGAACTTGTTAGAATAATAATAATCAGTTGTTTGTGTCTGTGACATGTTCTCACAGTAAGTAACTCAATGTTTTACTGTCGATTGTTACATTAATAAAGATGCAACTCATTTCTTTTCATTCACGAATCATCTGAACATTATTTGCATTAATCGATGGATTCTCAACTTTTTAAAACCAAAGTGTGATTTACTTTAGTGTGAAATAAAACAGAAACAGAAAATGTATTGATCACTAAATTAAAACAGATTTAATAAGAGACTTCAGCACTGGGATGTTCCTGTCAAGAGAGAACTGTTAGAATATAGAAATATGATATTTATATCTTCAGAGGAACAAAGAGACCAAAGACAGGAACTGTCCACAAACTTATGGCCATGAAGTGGAAGCTAACATCACTTCTAGTTTATATTTCTTGAACCGGCTCACAGCTTCTCTTCAACTTTCATTCTCTGGAAAACAGATGGATCAGCTGTTCCATGACGTCACAGCTGCTGTTCAGGTTTCATTTCCTTAACTTTCGTTTTCGTCTCATATCACTCCGCAGCGGAGGAAAACACAGGAAATAGTCCTCAATGAGTACGAAAACAAGAGCAGATAATTATCTTGTAGAAGTAGTTGTAGTATTTTATACTACTATTTATACTACTTATACAACTACAACTCAAAAAAAGGCTTTTTACTGAGCAGGTATCAGAGAGATGAAGAGATCGAGCGGAACACCTGAGCGACTCACCTGCCTTTGCCAAACCTGCAGTTTCCATAGATGAAGAACTTGCAGAGGTGCAGCTGCGGGCAGCCTCCGCTCTGCTCCCGGTGCCCCCCACCGCTCTGCTCCCGGTGCCCCCCACCGCTCTGCTCCCGGTGCCCCCCACCGCTCTGCTCCCGGTGCCCCCCACCGCTCTGCTCCCGGTGCCCCCCACCGCTCTGCTCCCGGCAGCCGCCGCTCTTCTCCCGGCTGTAACTTCTGCACAGCCGCAGGGACGTCTTGGCCACCACGGTGCAGTCCTCGAGCCGCTCCCCGCGGACCAATAGGAAGCGGGGACACTTCTGCACGATGAAGCAGAACTCTTCTTCGTTGACGTCGCAGTGCTGCAGCAGCTTCCGGTGCAGCTGCAGCAGCTTCATGGCTCCGGAGCTGCTGCACAAGAAGCCGGTGGCGAGCTGCACCTCTCTGCTGTAGCCGGCCATGACTGCTCGCTGCTCGGCTTCTTCTGGTCTCTACCGAGCCTCTACCGGGAGGACACCAGCCGCACACTTCCGCTGACAGCCTGTCAAAATAAAAGCACGCTGTCACACAACAGCTGTTTGCTGTGTGAGAGGTGACAGCCAATCACAGCCGCTGGTAGTGTGTCGGGAAATAAATAGGAGAAAGAAAAAGAGGATTTATTATAATAATAATAATAACATTATTATTATTAAATATTATGATTTATTTTTCATATATTCCCACTAATAAAATGAATAAACACGACATTCATGAACTCTGATTGCATACATAAACATATTCATTCATGCAACAATGTTTCTTTTCTTCCTCTTTGACTCAAACGTGCGGGTGTAACGTGCTCGTGACGGTGCAGGTGTCGCAGCTGTTTCTAATCACACAGGTGAGACTCGTCAAAGAGTGTGACGTCACAGCGGATCAGAGCGCGGTAGCTGGTCGGTGAGACAGGATGCTGTCTGTCTGCGTGCTGGTGTGTCTGCTCACCGTTCACTCAGGTGAGAAACACCTTCAGTTCAGCTGACCAGCTGCTCTCAGGTCAGCTGAACTGAGCCCATCTGTTCTGTGTCTGCAGCGCTCCACGCGAGTCTGATCCAGAATCAGCTGAACGGGACTTTAAATGAGACTTTCTCTGGATACTTTGGATTCAGAGGTAAGTTCATATTTAATATATTTACACATCATAACGTTTGTGCTGCGTTACATTTCAAATAAAGAGTTTTAGCATTTATGATCAAATGTTCTGAATTATAATACAGAAAACATTAAAGTGACGTTTCGAAATGTATTCATGAAATTATATTTAAGCAAAGACCTGTTTAACAAAGGTATTTATTTAAATAATATCAAATGTGTTAACTGTAGTAAAAATAAATGATAGATAAATCAAATAATCATTAAAGTGTGACTCAATCAATATTAAAATATAACTATTATATTTATAAAGAATTGAGCTAATATATATTTTTATCAGTTTCAAATTACAGTTACTTACATAAATTGTTAAATATAAAATAAATAAAATGCTGTAGTTTGAACCGTCTGTGGTCTGACTGCAGACCTGTCGGGGGTGCGGTCCTTCAGTCCAGAACAGGAGCTGGAGTCCAGGATCATCGGGGGTCAGGAGGCCTGGGCCAACTCGTGGCCCTGGCAGGTTTCCCTCCGCTTCGCCTCCATGCCGGCCTGCGGAGGAGCCATCATCGCCCCCACGTGGGTCGTCTCTGCTGCGCACTGCTTCAAAAGGTCAGAGGTCATCTGTTTAGATCTGGACTAGACCAGGTCTACATGGACCATCATTTCAGAAACGTGTCTCCTGCTGCAGGTACAATAAAGCTTCTTTCTGGACGGTTCTGGCTGGAAAACACGACCTGGATAATCCTCATGAACCCCGACAACAAGTCAGGACCCTGTACATCCTAGACCAGGTTCAGGTGTGTAAAGCAGAATCTGACTCTTGTGTTAACTCCCTGTCCAGGTGGTTGGAGTCTCCATGATCAGCAACCATCCGGCCTACAACACTCGGACCAAAGAGAGCGACTTGGCTCTGCTGAAGCTGCAGCAGCCGCTGGTCTTCAACCAGTTCGTCAGACCCATCGACATCTGGATGTCTCCGCTGACCCCCTTCAGGAAGTGCACCATCACGGGCTGGGGGTCCACCCGAGAGAGTGAGGAGGTGTTCAGACTCGTCTTCTGTGAAGTCAGTTCTTCAAGTGTTAAAGCTGCATTCTCTCTCGTGTCCACCAGGGGGCGACTCCTCTGGTTGTATAGAAGTCTATGAGAAAATGACTCTACTTCTCTCTTGATTTATTACCTCAGTAAACATTGTAAACATGAGTTTATGGTCTCAGTCTCTAGTTTCAAGTCTTCTTCAATACAGCATGATGTTCATTTAGTACATTATGGTCCATTTAGAGTCAAACAGACTATAAAGCAGGGGATGCTTTAGGGCGGGGCTACACAGTGATTGACAGGTCTCTAATGGACCATAAAGCAGGGGATGCTTTAGGGCGGGGCTACACGGTGATTGACAGGTCTCTAATAGACCATAAAGCAGGGGATGCTTTAGGGCGGGGCTACACGGTGATTGACAGGTGAGCTCGAAACGTCGGTCCACAAACCGACGGTGATGTCATGGTGACTACGTCCTCTTAAAGACAGTCCGTGACTTCTTACCATCTTGTTTTTGTGAATGACAGAAAGGTGCGTTATCATCTGATGTCCTTTCATAAAGGATGGTTCAGTGTATCCTACGCTGAAGGAGAAGGAAGCATTGAAGCACCTTTCCTTATTTTAGAGTTCAGCAGCTCTGACACTTCTGGCTCATTTCACTCAGCTAGGAACCTTCTCCTCCCTCTTCCTCCTCCTCTTCCTCAGATGGACCTCGAGTTAACAGACTGCAGGAGGTGAACGTGACCATCCTGTCCCCTGAAGCCTGTGACCGGTACTACCGCGGGAGGATGCGGCCCTCCATGTTCTGTGCTGGGAAGCACTCAGGAGGAGCAGATGCCTGCCAGGTACCTGGTCCATCAGGGTCCATCAGGCTCCAGAATCTGGACTACGGAGCCCTTTGAACCAGTCTGAGACACGAGAGACAGAAATCCGATGGCTTAAGAGTCAACTGGACAGAATCTACACTTTGTCTCTAACTTTGTTCTGTCTTGTCTTTGTCGTTCAATCTAGTCTCCGTTGAGCCGTCTTCCTTGTCTTCCTTGTCTCATCTCTTCATCCTCTGTGTCGTACTGTCTTTGTTCCGTTAGTCTCGTCATGCTGTCTGTTATTCTGTCTTTGTCTCTTTTTATCTTGCCGTGTCTTCTGCTGTCTGTCTCTGTCTCTAACATGTTCCTGTTTCTGTCTCAGGGGGACTCTGGAGGTCCTTTGACCTGCTTCAACGGCAGGAGGTATGAGCTGGCAGGTTTGGTGAGTTGGGGGGTCGGTTGTGGACGAGCAAAAAGACCAGGAGTCTACACCAAAATCCAACAACACACTCCGTGGATCTCCGACATCATGAGTATGTGTCACAGATAATCCAATAGCTGAGAGTGTATCTGGAAGTCTGACATGTGACTGCTTCATTCACAGGTCAGGACATCTCGTTCGACCATGACGTCAGTACTGAAGGTATCTTCTGACGTTACGCTGTATTCCTACTTCAATCTGCAAAGAGAACTCTTCTATGTGCATTAAACTACAGTGTACGGGCGTTCATGTTGTTCTGTCCACCTGTATGACAGAGAACACGTGTGGTAAGAAGCAGAGCTCCAGCTGTCAGAAGGTTCCAGGCCTCGCTGCTCTCTCGGTGTCCCAGAACGGGGCCGTGTCTGTGGGGAACGTGAGTGTGTGCTGCCCCTTCTTCTGGCCCTGGCAGGTCAGCCTGCAGTCCAACGGACGCCACTACTGCAGCGGAGCGCTGATCCACCAACGCTGGGTCCTCACGGCACAGCACTGCAATGTCAGGTAATGCTGATACTACTTCCACGAGTACTACTTCCACTGCAGTGGAGCAGTGACCCACCGCCACTGGGTCCACACTGCACAACATGAACAGGTGGTTCTACTACTAGTGCTACTTTTACTGCAGTGGATCTGCTGTTGCGAGGTCTTCACTGCAGAACACCGCTACGTCAGGTACTTCTACTACTCCTGCTGTTAATGCTGACTTTTGTTTTGTCCCTGCAGAGCTAGAGAGGACGTGGTGGTTCTGGGAGTTTATGACCTCCGGTTCTCGTCGTCTCAAACCATCCCGGTGGACGAGGTCTTCAATCCGCCACAGGACGGCAGCTTCCCCCCGACCTCTGACCTGTCACTGCTCCGCCTCAGCGTGCCCGCCAGACTCGGTGGGAGCACCTGAACATAAAGCACGCAAACATTGTGCACTGCATGGTGTGCTTACTGAGGCTTGATGGCTCCAATGAGTGAAATATTGAACTTCTGGTGGTGTCTCCAGGCTCTCGTGTGTTTCCAGTTTGTGTCCCCGATGAGGAGGACGACGAGGACCTCGATGACAGCTGGTCTTGTGTCACAACCGGCTGGGGAGCCTTGAAAGCAACAGGTATTCTCCACATGACACGCAGAGTTCTGGTTTCGCGTCTGAGTCGAACGAACGTCCTCTGAGGCGTCTCTGTAATAGATCTGCGGTTGTGTCTTGTTTCCTGCACAGAGGACATCAATCCAGAGCGGCTGCACCACGTCGGACTGACTTTGGTTAATCAGACGACCTGCAGGGAGAAGTGGGGCGAAGGACTCATCACTGACTCCCACATCTGTTCGCATCCTGCAGGCTCCGCCTCCTGCATGGTAACTCCACCCTGAGGCCGGTGGACCCCGCTGTCGGTTATGTTTAAGTCTCTGATGGAGATCCCTTTAAGATCCCTCAGCTGTGATGAATTTGCTTTAAGACCAAATAACTTGTTCCGATGAAGATCTGTTAGTTTCTGTCTTGCAGGGCGACTCCGGAGCTCCGCTGCTGTGTCGGAAACGTGGCGCCTACTTCCTGTTTGGCATGGTCACGTGGGGCAGCAGGCGGTGTGATGCAGACAAACCGGCCATCTTTTCCAGAATATCTGATTATCGCTTGTGGATGTCTGACGTGACTGAAGACGTCTGAATGTTTGTTAGAAAATAAAGTCTTTAACTGGAAGCTGTTTGACTTTTATTGGATTTGTTTTGAGCTGAGCTGGAAAGTTTGAAGGACTTTTACTTCGATCCAGTGAACTCGGCCGTACCTGGTTGTGGATAATCGATTTGGACTAAATTCATTATTTCGTTTGTAAGACTTGAGCTTTGACTTAAAGTGTTTTAATCCGGCGGAACATTTTGAAAATCTAGCATGCGAAAGGTTTTGTCGGTTCACGCTGCATTTCACTTATTGGTCTGACAACTAATCCAATCAACTAATCCTTCAAGATATATCTCTATATCCTTCATCAGAGCTTCAGCAGTCATGAACATGAAGAGCTGGTGAATGTTTCCTAAAATTAGAAAAACGATGCACAATGTTTCAACGTTTGCTATTTTAATCAACATTTTCAACTTCACATTTATGATTCCAGATAATTTGAAACAAATTTAAAAATTGCAACTTTCCTGAGAACAAATCCTGTTAACACTGAAGAGATCTTATTTATGTTCCGTTTGTAATCGGGATGAAGTGACTCAAATCTGCCAGTTTTCCAGTTTCTGCAGAAGTTGCCGAGGAGCACCTGATGATTCTTTGAATCCTCGGGTCATAAGTCCACGATCAAATTATGTCGGATGACTTTCCGTCCACAGAGGTATAAAAACGGTTGTGAGGGTTCCAGTCCAGCAGTGAGCAGCTCAGCTGTCCTGCAGGAAGACGGACAGTAAATTCAGTTATTCTGACATCTTGTATTTCGACTTGACTCTATTAATCATGTGTTCCGTCTTAAGGATTTAAAAGCTCCAAATGGTTGAAATCTGTAAAAATGTAGACCTAAATGATTGTATTAACTGATGTCATAATGAAACTATGACTCACTGAGACTTCAGATGTGTTGGACTCAGCAGGTTCTGGAGCTGCTTCATAAACCGGGTTACAGATGCTGCGACTGCAGTCTGGAGGAGGAGCTTCTTCCTCCTCTTCATCCTCCTGTCAGAGCCACCAGGGAAATGTCAGCACTCACAAATGTCTCATAATGACCATCAAAATGTATTCAAATGTTTTACGAATACAATCATTTTTGTTTTATTCTCACAATCATTAGTTAAAAAGGTTTTATTCCAGTAGTAAAAAATGAATTGTAATAACACCAATTAATGTTATAACAACATATACTAATATTTTACTAGTACTAACAAATGTTATATGGGTTCTTCTAGTTCTTGCTACTTAAGCTAATTCTAGGTTCTTGTATTTGTATTAATGCTAATACATTGAAATAAAAAGAGGTTATACTCGTGTTACACCGATGCTAATCCACGCGTTACACTAATGCTAATACATGTGTTACACTGAAGGATACTACAGATACTCTGACCTTGAAGTAGTGGAACTGGAAGGGCTTGGTGTTGTGGGTGTAGAAGTGGTATCCGACGAAGACAACTCCCACCATCAGAACAATTAGCAGCACCACTCCGACTCCCATCCCGGCCTTATGTGCCACGTGCATCTGCAGAACCAATCACAGATGAGGTCAGAAGTCAAATATGGGGAAAACTTCATTTTAATTTTGATTGTTGTCGAAATGAGTAAATACTGTGTTATGACTTGCCTCTTGGCGAGGAGGCGGGGCTTTCAGCGGCCCCTGGAGAACGTGAATGATGCCGTTTGAAGCCAGGATGTCCGAGTCGGTGACAAAGCGGTCGTTGATGAAACGGGACGACTGAGGAGATTAAAAAAAGATTTAAAATGAATGAGAACTAAATTCTCATGTGAATCTACATGTTCAGAACCATTAGCAGGAACTGTTTGTTTGCACTGCCTTAAATGAACATTTTCTGTCTGTAGTTGTGTGTGGACGTCCTGAAAGTGGATTGTTTTCATCAGATATCTCTAATTCCTGATTTAAACCACAGTTCCGTGTTTAATAATAAATCTGACCAGAGCCGACGGGCTGAGGAGGTCAGCGACACCGAAGACGATCAGACTGCCGACATGAGTTCTGATCCGGCTGCCGTTCTTCAGCTGGCTGAGAGGAAGAGCCCGACCCTCCGACAGGTGGACCTCAACGTCCCGCTGAGACAGCGTCTGCAGGGACACATGGACGGACAGGTGAGGACACATTCACAGGTAGAAGTACCTGTTGAAAGACCTTTCCCGTGTGACTCACCTGGTTGTCAGGCAGGCCGTTGTTGTCCGGCACAAACAGCGTTGACTGGACCGTCAGGTTACTGAGACGCTGCACAAACTGCTTTCCCGACTCAGACGCCTGAGAGTAGTTCAGGATTTGCTGCAGAAGAAAATAAAAAGTAAAAGAAGATTAATACGGTGAAGGTTCAATGGCAACAACATGTGATGACAAAGGTTTAATGTCTTGCAGTACATCATAAAACTTTTGCTTTGATTTATGTGACTTGGCTATAAACAAACAACAACATGTGATAAATTGTGACTCAGCAGAAAACAAACGTCAGACTCACTGTGAGGAAGTTGGAGAAGGTCGGTGTGGATTTGAGGACCTGCAGCAGGTTTCCTGTACAGCTGAATCCGTCTCCTATGTAGCCGGGCTTACACTCACACTTCACCTCTGAAACAAAACACAGAATTACTGAAATATGCTAATTATTGATGATCAATACCTTCGAATCACACGTCTGATCCAGCAAGTCATTTCAAACTTCCTCCTCTCTCACCCTTCATCCGGTAGCAGAAGGCGTCCCAGCTCTCACTCTTTTGGCGTGTGCCGTAGTCCACAATGCCAATGTGTCCAAAACCACATTGGGTGTTGGAATATGTGGTGGGGTACGCCACCCGGGCCTGGTCTAACCAGCCGGCAGCACACATATTCAACCCACCCTACAACAGGACCAGCAGACAGCAGCTTTAACTCAGAGACATACAGGACCAGCAGGCATCAAGAACAGAATAGAAACTATCTGAAGGATCCGGCCGCTGATCTGCATGTTTCATCAAATCTCATGTTTAAACTCAAACCAACAACACATTGATGTGTTCTGATGGAGCTCTATGGTTAAGAGCAAGAAGAGATATCAGCGATTGATGCACACAATACAGTTAATATGTGAGAGAAGTTAGAGACAGACGTGTGTGTGTGTGTTGTGTTCAATGACCTGCTGAGCGTAGGACAGCTGGTTGTACGTCGCTAGTTCCCCTCCCTCTGCAGCGCAGGTCTGTTGAGCTGCAGAGAAGTTCAGTTTGTACTGACCGTCACCTGAACGGAGGTGGAACACTCCGAGCCTCGCGTCTACACACACACACACACACACACACACACACACGTTTCATTACAAACCATGAATAAGAGCATTTTGTGTGACTCTTATTTTGGAGGGAGCACATCCTGTTTGTCAGCAGAGACACTGAGACAGGTGACTGTTTCCTACCTTCAAAGTGGAGGTCGGTGCATTTGGCGTCTCGGTGACATCGCCCGTTGTCTTGGAGACAGCGGCTGACCGGCAGCTCTTTGACGTGACAGGTGAGTCCGTCTCCGATGAAGTCGTCCTTACAGGTGCACTTCTTCTTGCCCTGTTCACACAAACCGATCGCACGTTAGTCTGATGCCATGTGAAGGACATGGTGCCGTCCTCCATGTTGTCCTCACCGGAGCCGTCATGGTGCAGGTGGCGTGTTCGTGGCAGCCGCCGTTGTCCCCCGAGACACACAGGTCGAAGGGCTGGCAGGTGAACCCGTCTCCAGAGTGACCTTTAGGACAGGTGCAGCTCACCTGTTCTCCCTTCTGAGAACACCGGGCTCCTCGAGCACAACCACCGTTCCACGTCTGACACATGTCCATCGCTGCAGACAGACAGGAGGGACAGAAAGACAGGAGGGCAGGGAGACAGTGAGACAGACAGAGAGAGAGAGAGACAGGGAGACAGGGAGACAGAGAGAATCAGACAGATGGAGAGACAGGGAGAGAGAGACAGAGAGACAGATGGAGACAGAGAGAGCGAGACAGAGAGACAGATGGAGACAGAGAGAGCGAGACAGAGAGACAGATGGAGACAGAGACAGGTAGAGACAAGAACCCGTTACGTTTTAAAGCCGATCTGAAACTGAAGGTGGATAAACGTTGAGATTGTTCAGGTCCGTCTCTCTGTCCTTCCACCTTGTATTGAGCTGGTTGTGTGTTTACCTGTACAGGTGAGTCCGTCTCCTTCATAAAATGGCCGACACACACAGGTGTTGTTCTGTTGACAGACGGCTTTTTCCGAACAGGGCGGAGAACACTCGGAGACTTCAGCTGGAGGAAAACACAGATGTGTGTGTGAGCGTACGGTCTCACTCTGAGGACACCGACAGGTAGTCCAGGACTCACCTTGGAGGGTCTCGCAGCACTCTCCGGTCCAGCCGGACTCACAGAAACATGATCCGGTACCTCTGGGCCCGTCATCACATGACCCGTGTTCTGAACAGGTACAGGCTGAGAACCAGAAGGAAACAAACCGTTACGCACCTGTAGACACCAAACAGGAAGCTTGTCTGACCCGCTGCTCACCTGTACAGGCGTCTCCGTAGAAACCGTCACTGCACAGCTCACAGGCCACGCCCCTGAATCCTGGGTCACAGGTACAGGTGCCGTTACCAAGGTGACCGTCATCACATTGACCGCGGTTACCGCAGGGAGAGCTGCCTCCACCGGGACAGACTGGACAGAGAGGACAGATCAATGACGAGTCCACCGGTGGGCTCATTAGCTATTCATGACATCACCGTGACATTGCACACATTTAAATAATTTATTCTGAGTTCATCTCTACAACTTGTTTTTTCATTACGTAACCAGCGGCGTCGTCTCACCGAGACAGTCTCGTCCGTGGTAACCATGACAACACTTTGGCTGCCAGAAGTTGACGGTGCAGATGCTGCGACAGCCGGAGTTCTTGGTGACGAACATGGTTGGAAGGTCGCACTTCTGAACCTCCTGAAGAAGAAAAAACAAAGACAGGAATCAGACACACGAACACATTGGGACACATTGGGACACACTCAGGAACATGATGATGACGCAGACCTTCAGTTTGGACCCTCTGGAACAGCGAGACGATGCGGAGGTGCAGAGTCCACAGCTCATCTACCACAGAAGAAGAGGAAACCAACAGATCACAGTTAGAGAGACTCTGTGAACAAACACATTTCATTTTGTGTGGATGGAGAAGAACCGCTCTGCAAGAACATTTAACAAAGAGCATATCCCAAAAATATTCCAATCAAGGAAATCACAGCATAATTCTCAGCCTTTTGCAGGATTGTCATCTTCAGAAACACGTTCAAATCCAAATAGAGATGAACAAATTCATCGTCAGAAGAAGCAAATAAGAGATTTGTGGTGAGTAAAGTGAGGATTCACCTGAAGGTCGAAGGCCGTCTGTTCATCACAGCGTCCTCCGAGGCTGGGCGGAGTCAGCAGGCAGTCGATCCCGTAGGCGATCCCACCGCTAAAGACGAGGTGTCTCTGAACGATCCGACACTTTCCATCGTTTACAAAGATTTCTCCCTGTTCAACGGAGAAACAACCAGATTAACCAGTGACCACAATATCAACTCTTCTTCTTCTTCACTTTTTATCTGTTTCTGTTGTTCTTACGATGTGGTCCGTCCCTCCACAGGTGAACGAGAGCGGCGAACCCTGCAGAGTCCGAACCGAGTCCAGATGGATCAAAACTTCAGCATAAACCTGAGTGGAGACAGGAAGTAAGAAAAATAAACTAAAAACAGAGAATCAGTTCAGAAGAAGAGTCCTGAGAGGAAAACCTGTGACTCTGAAGAGGAAAAGGTTGTAAAGAGTAAAGAGTTCCTCCTGGTGGCACAAACCTCAGGTCAGATCACATTTTACCTCCATGTGTCGTAAGCCAACGAACGAGTGACTTTGATTTTGTACTGTCTTGTCTTGAGATCACAAACCTTTATTGTGAAAGGGTTTCTACAGTTGTTTAGTAACTCCTTTGTACATCGCGTTGGACAAACTCATTGGCCAAATGAATGAATGTAATATGTGTGATTTCATTATGCTGACGATACACAGCTTTACCTTCACAAACATCACACTGGTTTTAGTTTGCTGCCTTCACTAATGTCTGTCTAGCTGATAAAATGGTTTTATAATTATTTATCAAATAATTTTCTTCAAGACAAGACAGGTATTCTTCCTATTGGTCCTCCACATATTCATTGAACAGTCAAGTCTGCTAAATAACTCAGGAACTGAACTGACTCTTAGTTATTCCAGACTTGTGGTTAAAGAACCAACAAGTCTTCTCTGGAACCATCTTCCTGTGGAGACTCATCACCTTCTGGGTCTCCAGGATGTGGTACTTCAGGTACTCCACCAGCTGTGGTCGGTTGTCTCGGTGAAACAGGAAGTCCCTCTGCTCCTGTGGCAGCGACGCAATGACGCCATCTGAGGGCAGGAAGACCGTCACCGGCTGGTGAATTCCATCATTCACCAGGTGCATCACACCTGTGTCCTGACAAACAAACATACGAGATCATCAATCAAGAATAAAAATATATGTCACTGTTTAACCAGACACATCTACCAATCACAACCAAGAACAAGACACATCTACCAATCACAACCATGAACAAGACAACTACCAATCACAACCAAGAACAAGACACATCTACCAATCACAACCAAGAACAAGACACATCTACCAATCAGAACCATGAACAAGACAACTACCAATCAGAACCAAGAACAAGACACATCTACCAATCACAACCAAGAACAAGACACATCTACCAATCACAACCAAGAACAAGACACATCTACCAATCACAACCAAGAACAAGACACATCTACCAATCACAACCAAGAACAAGACGCATCTACCAATCACAACCAATAACAAGACACATCTACCAATCACAACCAAGAACAAGACACATCTACCAATCACAACCAAGAACAAGACGCATCTACCAATCACAACCAAGAACAAGACGCATCTACCAATCACAACCAAGAACAAGACACATCTACCAATCACAACCAAGAACAAGACACATCTACCAATCACAACCAAGAACACCGGGTGTTATTCCCTCTGAAGGTCAAAGGATGAATGTTGTTATATGAAACAATTTGTTATCCAAAGTCTGTCACAGATTACAGTTAAAACCAGACGTAGTGGATGAAATGAGTCCACAGTTTAAAGCTCATGAACATCTATAGGCTTCTTCGTCTGTACCAGCTTTACACATTTTGTTATTTCAGTGAAGAAGAACAACATTTAACGTTCTTACCTCCAGCAGTCTGTAGAAGGTTTTATAACCGTGAGCTTCAGCCACGTCCGTCAGGTTCATCTGTCGACACACATCGATCCATTCAACGTCTCAAACATTGTCAACTGACAGTCAGAGTAAAATAACGATGAAGATAAAGACGAAGAAGAGTTCTCACAGTAACAGCTGGTGGTTTTCCTTTCTCCACTTTGGGAGGAAACAGAATCCGGTTGATCTCATGGTAGATACCGTTGACGCTGACGCCGTCACTGTATGTCACGTTGGCCTCGTTGACGAAGATGCTGCCCTGAAAATATCCAACACACGAAGATTCATTACCAACAAAAGACGAGACAATCAAACATTAAGTATCAGGTGATTATTTCATTGATTCTATTTAAGGGGTTTTTAAAGTTACTAAAACAAAAAGAAACTTAATTATATTTATCACTTAATAACCAGCATTTTAGAAATACTGAGTCCCGCCTCCAGACTCCAAAACCCTCAGTTACTTTTCTTTACATCGATCAGATTCAAACTGAAGACCGGTGGTGGTCTGAGGTGGTCTGATACCTCTCCAAATGGCCTACTGGCTACAGCCCTGAGATGAACCCAGACTGTGATTCTGTTCTCTGATTGGTCACCTGGATGGACCCGGTGGTCAGGACGAGTCCGGACAGAGACGTGAGGTTCCGGGGTCGGGCCAGGTCAGCAGGCAGCAGGGTGTGACACATGACGATGTGGCCGCGCAGCATGGCAGCGAACTCCTCTTTAGGCGAGTCCGACATCAAGAACTTTCTATCTATCTAAAATTAAAAGAGATATTAATAAATATAAGTCAGATATCTGATGCTGTTTTTTAGCTTTTAGCCACGTTAGCGTTGTGGCTCAACGGACGCTAACATTTCCAACTGTTGTTGGTTCATCCTGAGGGGAACATGAACGTCTGAACAAAGACGCGAAGCTGAAGTCGTCACCTTGCTGCCGCTGTTTCTCTCTGCGGCGAAGGCTTCGGCAAAGGCTTCAGCGTTCGGAGCGAAGACGGTGAACGGGCCTCGACCTTTCAGAGAAATCTCCACCATCTGAGAGCAGAGTTTTTATTTATTATTATTCATAAGTTCTTCTGATTTTTATTTGAAGTGAAATCACTCACCATCAGACCGAGATAGAAGTCTCTCAGCTTCCTGGTCAGGATCTCCTGCAGAGAGTCAGCAGATAGTTAAATTACAGTATGTATAAATACATAGAAATATATATGTATATATATTTATATACCTTCCCTACGGTCCCTCTGCAGGTGACACCGTCTCCGATGAAGTTCCCGTTACACGTGCAGGTACGAACACCTGGACCCGACATGTTACACCTGCCGTACTGATGACAGCCTCCGTTTCTCTGAAAACATCAGACAGAAACTTACAAAAAGTATTAAAACTACTAAAATACTGAGTAGACATGTACTTTCTATGTGGATTATACAAAGTACTGTTGTGTTCCCTTAAAACCTTTCCGTTCCCTTGAAGTACTTTACTTTTCCCCCACAATATCGTTGAGTTTTCTCAAAATACTTTTACATTTTGTAGTACTTTTGCTGCCTTAACATGATTTTACGCTTTCTTACAATATTTCTGTATTGCTTCTGAAAACTTCTGGATTTTCTTTGCAGTACTTTTGTATTTTTTGCAGTACTTTTGTATTTTTTGCAGTACCTTTGTGTTTCTTTGCAGTACCTTTGTGTTTCTTTGCAGTACTTTTGTGTTTCTTTGCAGTATTTGTGTGTTCCCTCTCACAGACCTAAATCTAGTCAGAGTCAAAACAAACTCACCTTTCGACACAAGTTGATCATCTTACAGTTTTGTCCGTCTCCAGCGTAACCTTCACTGCAGGAACATGAAGTCTAAAGAAAATGGGCGTGATAAAAAACTTGATGGCAGTAAACGTCTCACTATCAGTACACGTCTCACTATCAGTACACGTCTCACTATCAGTACACGTCTGACTATCAGTAAACGTCTCACCATCAGTAAACGTCTCACCATCAGTACACGTCTCACCATCAGTACACGTCTCACCATCAGTACACGTCTCACCATCAGTACACGTCTCACTATCAGTAAACGTCTCACTATCAGTAAACGTCTCACTATCAGTACACGTCTCACTATCAGTACACGTCTCACTATCAGTAAACGTCTCACTATCAGTACACGTCTCACTATCAGTACACGTCTCACGATCAGTAAACGTCTCACGATCAGTACACGTCTCACCATCAGTAAACGTCTCACCATCAGTAAACGTCTCACCATCAGTACACGTCTCACTATCAGTACACGTCTCACTATCAGTACACGTCTCACTATCAGTAAACGTCTCACTATCAGTACACGTCTCACTATCAGTACACGTCTCACTATCAGTAAACGTCTCACTATCAGTACACGTCTCACTATCAGTACACGTCTCACTATCAGTAAACGTCTCACTGTCAGTACACGTCTCACTGTCAGTACACGTCTCACTATCAGTACACGTCTCACTATCAGTACACGTCTCACTATCAGTAAACGTCTCACTATCAGTAAACGTCTCACTATCAGTACACGTCTCACTATCAGTACACGTCTCACTGTCAGTAAACGTCTCACTGTCAGTACACGTCTCACTATCAGTACACGTCTCACTATCAGTACACGTCTCACTATCAGTACACGTCTCACTATCAGTAAACGTCTCACGATCAGTACACGTCTCACTATCAGTACACGTCTCACTATCAGTACACGTCTCACTATCAGTACACGTCTCACTATCAGTAAACGTCTCACGATCAGTACACGTCTCACTATCAGTACACGTCTCACTATCAGTACACGTCTCACTATCAGTAAACGTCTCACGATCAGTACACGTCTCACTATCAGTACACGTCTCACTATCAGTACACGTCTCACTATCAGTAAACGGCTCACTATCAGTACACGTCTCACTATCAGTAAACGTCTCACTATCAGTACACGTCTCACTATCAGTAAACGTCTCACTATCAGTACACGTCTCACTATCAGTACACGTCTCACTATCAGTACACGTCTCACTATCAGTAAACGTCTCACTATCAGTACACGTCTCACTATCAGTAAACGTCTCACTATCAGTACACGTCTCACTATCAGTAAACGTCTCACTATCAGTACACGTCTCACTATCAGTACACGTCTCACTATCAGTAAACGTCTCACTATCAGTACACGTCTCACTATCAGTAAACGTCTCACTATCAGTACACGTCTCACTATCAGTACACGTCTCACTATCAGTAAACGTCTCACGATCAGTACACGTCTCACTATCAGTACACGTCTCACTATCAGTACACGTCTCACTATCAGTACACGTCTCACTATCAGTAAACGTCTCACGATCAGTACACGTCTCACTATCAGTACACGTCTCACTATCAGTACACGTCTCACTATCAGTAAACGTCTCACGATCAGTACACGTCTCACTATCAGTACACGTCTCACTATCAGTACACGTCTCACTATCAGTAAACGGCTCACTATCAGTACACGTCTCACTATCAGTAAACGTCTCACTATCAGTACACGTCTCACTATCAGTAAACGTCTCACTATCAGTACACGTCTCACTATCAGTACACGTCTCACTATCAGTACACGTCTCACTATCAGTAAACGTCTCACTATCAGTACACGTCTCACTATCAGTAAACGTCTCACTATCAGTACACGTCTCACTATCAGTAAACGTCTCACTATCAGTACACGTCTCACTATCAGTACACGTCTCACTATCAGTAAACGTCTCACTATCAGTACACGTCTCACTATCAGTAAACGTCTCACTATCAGTAAACGTCTCACTATCAGTACACGTCTCACTATCAGTACACGTCTCACTATCAGTAAACGTCTCACTATCAGTACACGTCTCACTATCAGTAAACGTCTCACTATCCGTAAACGTCTCACTATCAGTACACGTCTCACTATCAGTAAACGTCTCACTATCAGTAAACGTCTCACGATCAGTACACGTCTCACTATCAGTAGATGTCTCACTATCAGAAAGAAGAGAATGAGTTTTTACTTTGTTTGGTCCGACGTGAACACACTCTGCGTTACCGTGACAACCTCCGTTTCCCTCCAGACAGGGATTGATTTCTGTAGGAGAAGCAGAGAAATCCCACAGCCCTCAAACACATCACACAGATTCATGTTGTTTTATTTTGTGATCAATATTAAAGAAAAGAAAAGAAAGATTGCTTTAGTTTTTGCTGCTTATGCATTTGATTAAGTATTGATTTTTGGATTTATACATTACAATTAAAATTAATGATGACATTTAATTAATTAAATACATTTTCATTTTTTTATGTAAAAAGATTTTCTATAAAACATTTTGATTCTTTAAACCTAATTTAACAGACTTCTTAACTAAAACTAGACAAGCAGGTAAACCAAAGTCCCTGAGCCCCAATCCATAGATAGGGCTGCACAATTAATCGAATTTTAATCGCGATCACGATTTTGGCTGCCACGATTAAATGAGCATGATCGTCTGCGATATTGACGTTTAAAATGCGTGCTCTGCTACATATCAAATCAAGCGCTTCCTCAACTAACAGTCAGCTGACCACCAGGGGGCGAACGAGATGGGAGGGGTCATACGCGCACCCTGCAGACTCCGCTATTAGTAGAAGAAGAGAGACGGACAACAGAACAGCGAGCAGACGGCCATGACCGTGTGTCGTGTCGCTAAATCAAATATCAAATATATAGGAGCAGAAGGCGAGGAGCTAGCCCCTCGAAAAGGAGATCATCATTCGTTGTCTGGAAGATATGCACAGAGTGCGTTCGAGTTGTGTCCGCATAGTAATCGCTAATGCTAATGCTAAGCTATGGAATGTAGCACAAAATGGAAGTGAAAGCAGTGCTCTGCTGATTTAATTTAGGGTAAAAAGTGTTGATACTATTTTATTTATATTTTCCTTTGACGAGATGCACTGTGATGTGATCAGGACCAGTCTGATGCAAAGAGTTGTACATTAGCCTGAATGTAGCACAACAATGGAAGTGGAAGCAGTGTTCTTGTTCATTTTAACGTGAAAGTGCAATAAAAAGATGTTGTCCCTAAAAATAATGAATAATCGTGATCGCAATATTGATCAAAATAATCGCGATTATGATTTTGGCCATAATCGTGCAGCCCTAAACCCCTATCCCCTATCACCTAAACCCCTAATCCCTAAACCCCTAATTCTTAATCCCTAATCCCTAACACAACTGCCTCAACAGGGTTTAAACAGAAGAGTTTATAATTCTTTCATTTTAAAATTATGACGACCTTACCGACACACACGAGTCCGTCGCCGTGGTAACCGACGTTACAGACACAATCTCGTCTGCCGGGTCGAGTTCTCTTACAGACGGCAGAGAGACTGCAACCGCCATTATCCACCAGACACATGTCTGTAGCTGAGGACGACATCATCATCAACGACATCATCATCAACGACATCATCATCAACGACATCATCATCATCATCATCGTTACCTTGACAAAACGTCCCGTTTCCTTCAAACCCAGCAGCACAGAGACACTGAGTGACGGATGATCTGATCACACAACTGAGGGACGAGATGAAACAGGAAGAAGAATCTTTTTAGGAACAGGAAGTCACAACCGTTACATAAGTACAAGAAGAAGAAGAGCAACTTCCTCCTACAACTCCTGAGTTAGATTTGGTAACTTTTAACAAAGCTCTTCGTGACGCATTGTTCGTAGAAACGAAGCGTAACGAGTCTCTTTGTTCTGAGGCCGTTCTACACGTCATGAACGACTTGATTTCAGATTGTAGAACCACGTGTTGATACTCACCAAAGACTGAACCTCAGTACTTAAGTATAAATACGGTTTAGTACTAAAAACGTCCTGCTTCCACTTTGCTCGCTGTCATTGTTTGTGTCAACTGTTGAACATGGTGGAGTGTTTTGCGAAATCGTGATGCCTCTACACGGCAACGCCCTGGTTATCAGGAGTTAAAACAGAGAGGCATATGACTCTGAGTCTCTTATAAGATTGCACAGACATGTTTCTGTTGTCACACACACACACACGATAGCAGGGCTTTGCCCATAGGTTCACTCAGGGGACATCGGCCAAGGGTCGCTGAGGTTTGCACTCTGATGGCATTCTGCCTCAGGCCCGACCAGCCGTCACTATGTCTCTGGACTCATGAGTTATGATGACATTTAGGACCACAGGGTCAGCATGAACGGCGGGAGGGGGTACTTGCCCCAGGTGTTGTTAAGAGTATAAGAACTCTCGGTTTTCGAGAACAGAACAACTTGACTAAGACTCAGACTTGAACTAAAAACTTGAGCTGAAGCTGAGTCGGGGAAGACCCCCGTGCAGGCATCTGCCTGCACGGGGGTAAAACTTTAACTTCTTGCAGATCTCCGGATTTTGAGAGTCAGAGTTTTTAAGAATACTTTGCTGATTTTTTGAGTTGAGTCAGGAGAGAAGCCCACCAGGCCTAGACCTGCGCTCGGTTAATCGTTAACTTTTTCTCCGTACATCGGGAGACAGTCTGCTGGCGGAGTCAGAGTTTTTAAAGATCCTTTGTTGAGTTTTAGGAGTTGAGTCAGGAGAGAAGTCCTCCAGGTCTAGTCCTGCGCTCAGTTAATCGTTAACTTTTTTTACCCTTCAATTGGACTCTGTCTGTAAACTGCTCTGAAGGGGTTTTAAACACTCTGGTGATTTTTTCTTATATTTTTCAGGAAACAATTTTTTCTCTGTATTTGGACCAAGAGAGTATACTTTGATTTGAACACAAATAAATAAGTAACGAATTAGTTTCTTCGATCGAGTCGGTTTCTTCATATTTTCTTGAGAAGCCAGCCTAAGGAGTGGTCACACCTCATCGGATCACCTTCTGCCCCTGAGGTAAGTTTGAGATCGATCCAGCACGGTACACCACTGATTGCATTCCTTGTAATGCGCATCCACACTGATACTTAATCAAATAAAAATAATTTAAAAAAATAAAAAATAAATTTTTTTTTTTTTATTTTTTATTATCAAATAAAATAATTAAACATCGTGCGGGGTCACCCCCCATATCACGTAACACAACACACACAGAGAGTTGTGTTACTTACTTTGCACTGGTGTCACATTTCACTGATCCACACAGCTCATCAGCTTTGGATTCAATCTCTGCAACGACACAAACACACAACCAGAGAATAAAAACAATAATAATAACAATATACCTATTATTATTATAAATAACAATAATAATAATCGTAGCATACTTTCGTCACACAGGACTCCTCTCCAACCGACGTCACACCTGCACGTCCCGTCTCCTTTCAGTCCTTCGTTACAGCGTCCGTTCTTACAGCCGCACTCTGCAGAGACAAGAGAGGGAGGAGTTCACCGATACACCTCTCTGTACTGTGATGATATGATATATATATATATATATATATATATATATATATATATATATACAGTATGATATCTACCCTGATCACAGTGGACTCCGTATTTCCCGCTCTGGCAGGTCTCACAGGCGGTCCCGTTGAAACCTCTTTCACACCGACAGACTCCGGTCCCGCTGGTCCCGTCCGAACACGCTCCGTTACCGGAGCAGCGCCGACCCTTCGGCCCGGGACACGGCTCACAGTGCTGCCCGAAGAACCCGCCACAGCACCTCCGCACCTGGACACAGAGGACAGCTGTTCAATGTCTTACTGTCTTATTGTCTTTGTGCTTTACTTTTCTGTCTGACAGCAGGACGGACGCACGGTGTTCTTCTGGAGGCACGAGGCTCTGCAGCCGATGGTCAGCAGACGTTCTCCTTCAAACATCCGAGTGAACATACACTTCTTCTTCCTGGTGGATTCCTGCAGACAACATGGAAATCATCAGAACTTTAGTATCACATGCACCCAGTTTGGGTTTAATTTGTGTTTTATCTGTTTCTTAAAATGCTGAATTCTTGTACAGTTATATATAGTGTTCATCTGTAAAGAGATTAAAACATCATAACTATTGTATTGTAGATATTGTAGAGAAAACATCAACCATGTCTTTTACCTTTGGGGTGATTACTTGAATTTCACTTAAATATAAAATCAAGTCATCTGCAAAGAAACTGAGTTTTTTAAAAACTTTTCTTTGCTTCTGTCCGAGCAAAAGATTTAAATGCTGATGCAACTAACAAATGATAATAATAATAATAATCATAAAAATGACCTGTCATAATGCCTCCTGTTGTGTCGACGTTTGAGGTATTTTTCTTTGGAAAGAATTCAACTACTGCTAAAACGTTTGTGATTTACTTCTTACAATAGTTTGTGGGACTGTTCTGTTTTCACAGTCCAATACATGATCAATTATTCATATTATATTATGATATATATGATTACAGTCAGGAATCTTACGTCTGGGACGGTGTTATTCGGGCAGATTCTGCTTTGTGGGAACAAACAGTCCAGACAGCTTCCCTTTGAGAACAAAGAGTTTGAGTCAAATACTGTTCATTCATTCATCTAAATATCAACTTCACAACTGATACTGTATGTGAGACTTTATTATGATATATAAACGTGTGCTAATACTCCAGTACGTGATGTATAAACGTGTATTTGTACCATGACTTCATGGTACGTGGCTCTAATACTGCAGTACGTGATGTATAAACGTGTATTTGTACCATGACTTCGTGGTACGTGGCTCTAATACTGCAGTACGTGATGTATAAACGTGTATTTGTACCATGACTTCGTGGTACGTGGCTCTAATACTGCAGTACGTGATGTATAAACGTGTATTTGTACCAGGACTTCATGGTACGTGGCTCTAATACTGCAGTACGTGATGTATAAACATGTATTTGTACCATGACTTCGTGGTACGTGGCTCTAATACTGCAGTACGTGATGTAGAAACGTGTATTTGTACCAGGACTTCGTGGTACGTGGCTCTAATACTGCAGTACGTGATGTATAAACGTGTATTTGTACCAGGACTTCGTGGTACGTGGCTCTAATACTGCAGTACGTGATGTATAAACGTGTATTTGTACCAGGACTTCGTGGTACGTGGCTCTAATACTGCAGTACGTGATGTAGAAACGTGTATTTGTACCAGGACTTCGTGGTACGTGGCTCTAATACTGCAGTACGTGATGTATAAACGTGTATTTGTACCAGGACTTCGTGGTACGTGGCGTGGTCACAGCGGTTCCTGTTGATCTGGAGAACAGCTGACAGACCGTGAATAACTCCTTTTCCACTCAGAATGTTGGAGGCGTTGATCTGAGCCTCGTTCACAAACAGCTGGAGGAGACACAGACGTTTATATTCTAACGTTCAGGTGATGAAGTTATTGTTCATCATTGATTATTAGTAACCTTTCCGTCTCGGGGGAAGATGCCGAGCTGGAAGGAGAAGCCGAGCAGCGTCTGTTTGAATCCTCCAGGCTGAAGGTCGGTCTTCAGCAGACGCTCTGGAACCACCACGTGGTACCGAGTCGTGTTCACATCCTGTTTACGGCGACAAAATAAAAGCACAGAGATGTTTCCACCGAAACAAACTTACATATTTGATTTACTTTACTTTCATTTGCTTTGTTTGTACAGTTAGAAGTTAAACACAAACAAATACAACCATGGCTGCAGATCTGCAGATCATAGAATAGAGAGCAAATGTATTGAAAGTGATATGTTACATAATTAAGATCAGTTAATCAGTTTGATTATGTTGAAGCGGTACATAATAAATGAACTATTACTGGATTTATTTACATTTATATATTCTTATATTTTATTATCTTTATGTTCTTTCTTTGTCTTTATTTCATCTTATGGATCTACACATATTTTATTATATATCTTTGATACGTTTCAGTATTACTTAAACACATAATCATATCATCTGAGAATGAACTGAGTTCTTTTCCTCTCACGGTGCTCAGGGACGGCCTCGGGCCTCTTATTGATTATACATTCGTACGTTACACAATGCATGAGCCGGCGCTGTGAAACAATCAACAGACTCAATTATTGATACGACAACGTTGACCATTCTGTTTGTTTCTCTTGGATCTTCAAGCTCTTAAAAATCTATTTAAATTGGATGATACAAACTATTCTATTTCCTGGCTTGGAGAGAGAATGTGGCGTCGTCTCTTCCTTTAGGACCTTTTGTCCAGTTTACAATAAAGACACAAACTCTACTTCCTGTACCAGAGACGTCGCAGACACTTTCTGGAGGTAATCGGTGACGGCGGCGTCTGTCGGAGCGAAGACGGTGAACTCGTCCGCTTGCTCGATCTCGTCCGTCAGGTTGTAATCCTGAACAAGACGAGCAAAACTGTAAAGAAAGTTCACTGATATGATCACAAGAGTTTCAAAGAATGAGAAATGTGTTTGAGAGTTCGTACGATGAGATACGATCGGAACAAAGAGAACTCTGCCCTCAGAGAGAGAGTCGCCAGCAGACCTTCACTCAGCTTCTTCTCTGGAACCAAAACCTGCAGACAGAAAGAAAAGGGTCAACGTTAGCATCGTTAGCATCGTTAGCATCGTTAAAGGGTCTTCTCCAACTTGGACCCTGTTTTAATATGTTATTGTGTCTGAATGACTAAAGGGGTCCGAGTGAGACTTCATTAGATACAATAACAACCAGACGGGATCGAGCCAAAGGTCAGAACAGGTTGGATTTCTCGGTGGGTTTTCCACATAATGTTGTCAGACAGATGTTAGCAGCTGACATCTGCACCGTTCTCCCTGAATACCTCAGCAGTTTGAAAACCCTGTTGTCCCCGTCAGAACAACATGAGGAAGACACCAGAACAGATTCCGTGTACCGTGATTATCTCCGTACCTTATCAATGAGGTGGATCAGGCCGTTGGTAGCAGCTACATTGGGCGTGGTGATGGTCGCTCCTCCGACAGATGTGAGCTGATGGAACAAACACACTGAATCACACCTGAACATCACAAGTAGAACGTTTCCCAAACAAACTAAAACCTTGAAAGGATTTACAGCTACGTCACTAAGACTCTCGTATCGCGGACTTTTTCTTTTTCCTTAAATAAAAGAGACTCAGTCTGCGGAGCTTAGAGGATGTTTGCTAACTTTCGTATGTGTTACACATGTAAATAAATCTAAATAAACCGTATGAAATATGGACGTTGCCTCGTGGGTGAAGAGGCGGCGTAACTCTTTAACATAGAGGTCTATGGGAAGTGCACATTTGAGAAACACTGCCACTTGGTATGAAACTTAAAATGAGCCCTTTGATCTAGTTTTGTGAACAGAAATGATATGAAATGATGGTGAACCAGCCCCTCTGTGGACTCACCTCATTGGTTGTTGAAACAGGAAGTGATGTCTTGAGAATGGAGGTCAGGGAGGAAGTGCTGCTCAGACTGGATAAGGGATAGTATCCTGGGATCATGTGATTTCTGTGATGAAGGACGGATGGTTGTTACAGTTCAGTGCTGAAGTTAAACAAAGACAACATGAGCCGGATTGGAATCAAGTGTGTGGTCACGCTGAGCTGTAACCTGACGAGACTCGGCAGGTTTCCCTTCGTGGTCCAGAAGGTTTTGTCCTCTGAAGACATTTTGGAGACGGCAACAGAAGACGGAACCAGGAGGGTGACGTTCTGATCCGACAGAGACCAGGACAGACCGGAGTCCTGGGACATGAGGACAGAAATATATTGTCTGAAAAAGACTTGCAAAAGGCTAAAAATGTGATGTTTGTTCTTCTGAAGATAAAATCAGGTCTTTGTGAATCCGAATGAACATTTGCAGCATAGATACAGGCTTCAGGCTTCAGGGTTCAGGGTTCATGGATCATGAAGGAGGATCATACAACGACATATTTAGTGCCTTAAAAACTAAGAGAAGGAGTTTAAAATGACTTCTGAGAGATACAGGGAGCCGGTGTAGTTTGAGTTTTATGATCTCTCATTTTAGAGTTTGTTAAAATCCCGGCAGCAGCATTCTGGATGCTCTGTAGTTTTGTAATAGCTGATTTTGGCCGACCAGCGTATCGAACATTACAGTAGTGAAGAAGACCAGAAACAAAAGCATGATCAAGCTTCTCTGCATCCTGCTGGATTGGTAGACGTCTCACCTTCCCCATTGAACACATTATAAAAGGCCAATGAAGTAAAATGAGCTTTAAAATTGAGGTCAGAGTCTAAAATGACACCAACGTTTCTGACTTCGAGGTTGGATGTCCCAGTTTAGCAAAGAACAGGATCCGTTGGGCCGACTGGGACGATCTCAGTCTTTAGTTTTAGGAAGTTCTTGTTTACTGATTGATGGCCGACACACAGTCAGTTAGATTATCGTAGTTAGAGGATCACGGACAGCTGTGTGTCGTCAGCATAGAGCTGTGGGAATTCACGGTATTCTGACGGATTAAGGGTCCAAGTTGCATCATGTGGATGGAGAACATTACAGGTCCGAGGACGCCGCCCTGGGTCACATAATCGTCAATGTTTCTGATGTTGTGTTCTCTGATTCCTTCCAGTAGAATGTGACTGAAACCAGCTCAGTTTCCTGTTTACACGTCGTAATCGTGTAATTATTGAGTTGATAAATGCTGGTCCAACTAAGGATCCATATGTTTTATGTGACACTCACAGTCGTCCATGTGTAGAACTCGGAGGTGTCTGGCAGAGACATCAGCACCTGAACGCATCACGAAAAAACGATGTCAGGTTTGTTGGTGAAGATATAGAAGATATATTGAACGTATGGACATGACCCTCACCTGTGCCACGTCACCGTAACATGCGCGTCCGTCACCAACGTATCCGTCGTCACAAACACACGTCCACTGAGAGGACAGCAGACGGCAGCTGGCCTGAACACAAACACTTCATGAGACCTGGTTCATCGTCCTCTCTGCTTTAAGTTTGATCTCCGGGACTTACGAAGTAGTGACACCCTCCGTTTTCAGTGACACACTGATTCACAGCTTCACAGTCTTGCCCGTTTCCTTTGTAGCCGGCTTTACATGTGCAGTCACTCTGTTGGTTTAACAAGCAGAACTGAGTGAGACACTACTGAGACAGGTGTCTCTAGAAGAAAGAGGGTCAGGTTGGATCAGTCCTGTTAAAAAGGTGTGATGGTGTCACCTGTCCAGGGCCGACGTAGATGCAGGTGGCGTTGGAGTGGCAGCCTCCTCCGTCCGGACCGTCACAGTTGTTGATTGACTGACACTCGTCTCCGTCCTCCCTCCATCCGGTCAGACACTGACAGGTGTGAGTACCTGGTCCTGTCTTTATGCATTTAGCCTGCAGGGGGCAGCACAGTGACGTCATCGGGTATTAGAAATGTGTTTTTATACACACAGTTTCTCCAGAGCTCAAATACGTCTTTATTTTAATCCTCTATATGTATATTTAAGAAGGTTAAATCTGATTTCTAGAGTTTAATAACTGACTTACGTTCAAACTGCAGCCGCCTCTGCGAGGCGGAGCACAGGGGTCTGACTCCACACAGGTGATACCGTCACCTTGGTAAGCAGGTTTACACTCACAGCTGAAATCACACACAGCAGGTCAACTGAACAACGTCGGCTCAGTTTATTTCATCTGTTCTCAGGTAACAGGCGAACCTCAGCATCACGGCACAAACTGCTAAAAGGCTTCATTATAAGTATGATGGCTGCAGGTAAACTCACCTGGTGGTTCTCAGTGGGTTGAAGTTGCATTCAGCGTGGGCGTGACAGAACTGAGCCTGAACGCCACACGCCACCGTCATGCGATCGCAGAACCGATCGGTGAAACCCTTCAGACAGGAGTCCAGTTTACAGCGACCGTCTGAGTCTGGACGGTTGTCACACTGTCCGTGGATACAGGGACAGGCTGAGGACAGACAGGTGAGGTTTAACATCATCATGACATCACACCTACCTGTATGAGGTCATGAGAAGAGGTGAGTCAGACTTACTTCTGTCACAGTTTGGTCCATATCTGTTGGAGGACGAGCAATACTGACAGCGAGAACCTCTGTAGTTTGAATCGCAGATACATGATCCATTTCCTCCGATGCCCTCAAAACACTACAACAGGAAAACACTTCCATTACCATCAGTCTCCTCCAAACACTTCAACAGGAAAACACTTCCATTACCATCAGTCTCCTCCAAACACTTCAACAGGAAAACACTTCCATTACCATCAGTCTCCTCCAAACACTTCAACAGGAAAACACTTCCATTACCATCAGTCTCCTCCAAACACTTCAACAGGAAAACACTTCCATTACCATCAGTCTCCTCCAAACACTTCAACAGGAAAACACTTCCATTACCATCAGTCTCCTCAAAACACTACAACAGGAAAACACTTCCATTACTGTAGGAGCCAGGTGTGGCCTGTGTCATTTTGTACGCCCTTTTTTGTCACTTCCGGTACACTTCCGGTGATTGAGTCACGTGGTGCTGGGAATAGTCACAATGGGGGTTTATCAGCTGTCAGAATTAGACTAGGGAAAGGATTGGGAGGAGAGGGGGTGAGAGAGGGAGCCTTATTTTTTGTTGACCGCTATTTCACGCTATTTCACGCTATTTCACATTATTTCACGGTATTTCACGTTATTTCACGCTATTTCACGTTATTCACATTAGTACTGTCATTATCTGAGTTATAATTGTATGTTATCTGGAATCAACGTTTATTTGTTGCCCACGAAATAAACACTCCAAACTCATCCACGGGATTCCGGAAATCATTTAACGTTACAGCCAATGCGTCCTCAAGTATAAATCTCCCCCACTTAGCCTCTCGGTGACTAAAAGGAAAATTGCCGCTAGTCACCTACAATTACCATCAGTCTCCTCCAAACACTACAACAGGAAAACACTTCCATTACCATCAGTCTCCTCCAAACATTTCAACAGGAAACCACTTCCATTACCATCAGTCTCCTCCAAACATTTCAACAGGAAAACACTTCCATTACCATCAGTCTCCTCCAAACACTACAACAGGAAAACACTTCCATTACCATCAGTCTCCTCCAAACACTTCAACAGGAAAACACTTCCATTACCATCAGTCTCCTCCAAACACTACAACAGGAAAACACTTCCATTACCATCAGTCTCCTCCAAACACTACAACAGGAAAACACTTCCATTACCATCAGTCTCCTCCAAACACTACAACAGGAAACCACTTCCATTACCATCAGTCTCCTCCAAACACTACAACAGGAAAACACTTCCATTACCATCAGTCTCCTCCAAACACTACAACAGGAAACCACTTCCATTACCATCAGTCTCCTCCAAACACTACAACAAAAGAGAAATTAAGACCCTTTTAAAGTTAAAGGCTTTCATGTTATTTGGTAACTTTTAAGAAGTTTTAAGGATAAAAAACAAACACCTGGATCTGTAATTCCTTTATATTCATCAGGAAGTGTTGATGTTGAAACAGTGTGTTGATGTTGAATCTGACCTGACCGTGTCCGGAGCACGGAGTCTGGTATCCACCTGGACAGGGTCTACAGTCCGGACCATAGAAACCTTTACAACACACTGGAATCTGAACGACAAAACAGAAACATGAAAAACTTGAACTGACGCTTGTTGTAATCTGATCTGTGCCGGTGTGTTCGTTTACCGTGACGGTTGCTTTGCAGAGAGGCGAGCAACCCGTTGCCAGGATGTTGACAGCTGCTCTGCCAACGGACAGAGTGTAGACGCATCCGAAAGTGGTGGAGCCCTGATCAACAAAGAGTTCCTGATCATATAGCAAGAGATATCAGGAAGATATAAAACCCTGGAGAAAAGAAGCCGAGTGAGACGTCTTACCGTGTTGACTCCGGTCGAGCACTGATGCTGTGTGACTTTAGAACAGCCCGAACATTCACCCTGAAGACAAAAGAACCACTTCACAGAAAACACTCTTCATAAAACCTTTGCTGTTTTCTGGGAAAGTCTTTTGTTTGTGAAGGAAAATAAATAAAATGGAGTCGACTCATTGAAGCTTTCTAAATCTCTAAAAAGCTGAAAAAAGACACGAGTCTGAAAGCGCTGAAAGCAGGAAGTCGTCACATTTGAGAATCTGGAATAAAATGTTGGATCAAATAACAGACATACCATAATACATAAAATTACATTTATAGGTTAAAAGTATTAGAAAAGAATATAATCAAAAACACATTTTATGTTGCGCTAATTAGATAAATAATTAAGATCATGTTGGAGTTTTTCAAATTATAAATCGTCATAATTAGAACTGAGAATCTTGGATTTCTCTTGAAACCCTGATACGTCCGACTTGGTGCTAAATAATAAAGAAATACACATAAAGTACACATAAAGTACACATAAGTCGTCAGGTGAACAGGGACACAACTTCAAACTTCAACAGTGAGACTGAAATGTATTTTATTCAGTCCCACTAAAGACTAACCGTGAGACCAGGATCCACAATGAAACTCTTGTCATAACAAACATGGCCGCCAGTCGTTGCTCACCTTGATGATCTTGGTCTCGGTGACGTCACACCTGTGGGGCAGCACGGGTTCGATGGAGGGCGGAGTCAGAACTCCATCCAGCACATACAGGCGACCGTTTTTAGCCCCCACCGCCGCCTCCAACACCGTCGCCCCGTTCACCGAAATCTGACCCTGAAAACCAATCGATCGCTCGCTATTGATTGATCTCCTTGATTATATATTCAACTCTCTGATATCTGATGACATCAGACGGAAACACTGAATTTGTGATTGTTAAGATCCAAACTTACAATTTCTGTCATGTTAATCGTCAGAACCTGATTGGCCATCGTCTCGAGTCTGGGGCCGGACACGACGTTGAAGACGTCCAGCTTCAGGGGACAACGAATCATAATCGTCTTCAGAAGATCTGATTGGTCTGAAAATGTATTCACTGATTTGGTAAAGTGGTTCTCACCGCGGCCGACGGGACGATGTGGTTCCTCAGAAGCTCCACCAGTTTGTTGTGACCCTAAAAAGTGAGATTTCAGACGTTGACAAACAGCTGATTTCAGCTCGATGTTGTTTGTTTGTTTGTGTGTTTGTTTGTGTGTTTGTTTGTGTGTTTGTGTGTTTGTTTGTGTGTGTGTTTGTTTGTTTGTTTGTTTGTTTGTTTGTTTGTGTGTTTGTTTGTTTGTTTGTTTGTTTGTGTGTTTGTTTGTTTGTTTGTTTGTTTGTTTGTGTGTTTGTTTGTTTGTTTGTTTGTTTGTTTGTGTGTTTGTTTGTTTGTTTGTTTGTGTGTTTGTGTGTTTGTTTGTTTGTGTGTTTGTGTGTTTGTTTGTTTGTGTGTTTGTTTGTTTGTTTGTTTGTGTGTTTGTTTGTGTTTGTTTGTGTGTTTGTGTGTTTGTTTGTTTGTTTGTTTGTGTGTTTGTTTGTTTGTGTGTTTGTGTGTTTGTTTGTTTGTGTGTTTGTTTGTGTGTTTGTGTGTTTGTTTGTGTGTTTGTTTGTTTGTTTGTTTGTGTGTTTGTGTGTTTGTTTGTTTGTGTGTTTGTGTGTTTGTTTGTGTGTTTGTT
>JAFEUB010001376.1:480000-482500 GCA_024529925.1 Ophthalmolycus amberensis | reverse complement strand
AGTTTTAAACATGTAGTTATCGTGGTTAAGTGATACAAAGCTACACCTGAAGGGTTTATCCTCTGGAGAGCAGCAATGAGATAAACCTGAAGGGTTTATCCTCTGGAGAGCAGCAATGTGATAAACCTGAAGGGTTTATCCTCTGGAGAGCAGCAATGAGATAAACCTGAAGTGTTTATCCTCTGGAGAGCAGCAATGTGATAAACCTGAAGGGTTTATCCTCTGGAGAGCAGCAATGAGATAAACCTGAAGGGTTTATCCTCTGGAGAGAAACAATAAGATAAACCTGAAGGGTTTATCCTCTGGAGAGAAACAATAAGATAAACCAGAAGGGTTTATCCTCTGGAGAGAAACAATGAGATAAACCTGAAGGGTTTATCCTCTGGAGAGCAGCAATGTGATAAACCTCTTGGGTTAAGTTAAAATAATAATGTTTGTTAGATTAACTCTTTATACGACGCCACCGGACTTCCTGCTTTGTTCCTGTCATGATGACGGCCACTAGAGGTTAAAAATGTGTCTTACTGAGCTGTAAAAAAAGAGTTTTAGAGACTTTTTAACAGCGCAGACGTCTAAATGTTCTCACAAAAGTTTACCTGGAAACTAACTAACTTAGAACGAGAGCGTCAGATTAATCTAAGAGTAAGAACTCTCGACATAATAAATCATCTTCACACCTAACAGAGCGACGGCGTTGCTCAGCTGACCGCTCCACCGTCCTCCCGGCTCGGTGTTCAGGTCGTCCAGACGCTGCATGA
Organism: Ophthalmolycus amberensis; assembly: GCA_024529925.1. NCBI lineage: Eukaryota > Metazoa > Chordata > Actinopteri > Perciformes > Zoarcidae > Ophthalmolycus > Ophthalmolycus amberensis. The sequence goes on along the minus strand of JAFEUB010001376.1, from coordinate 481,742 downwards.
TGTTCCCGTAACAAACGTTACCATTACCAAGGTAACCCTGGAGACAGGTGCATCTGATGGGACAACGATGGTGCATAGCTATGAAACTACATCTGTACTCACAGCAGAAACAACAGAGAGAAGAAAGAAAAGTGACCGACTCGACTCTTGCTGGTCCGACGGTGGTGCAGTTGGCGTCCTTGTGACAGGAATCTGGTCTGCAGGACTCCTTTAAGGTGCAGCCGCCATCCAGCTGGTGTTGAAACCCAGGAAGACACTCGCAGTGAGACTAAACCAGAGAGAACACAGACTGAACACACAGGACTGCTGCCCCCTACAGGCTGCAGGGGTCATTACAGCATCAACACGAACAAGATCAATTATCAAAATGATACTGATCTAAACACCAATCTGGATCTGGATCCTGATCTTGTTTCTAATCCAGATTGTGCCCCTGATCCTGATCCTGACCCTGGTCTTGACCCCCTAACCCGATCCATCCTTACCTTCCCTGGTCCGTCGTAGATGCAGCGTACGGACTCGGCGTTGCAGCCTCCCTGTCTGGTCTGACACGGATCAATGGCCATGCAGACTCGCCCGTCCCCCGTGTAGCCCTCCTTACAGGCACAGAGGTGCTGGTCTGGACCGGTGTGGACGCAGGAGGCCTCGGCGTGACAGACCCGCTGGAGACAAGGGTTTATGGCTGAGGAGACAAACATCATAACCTCTTCTAATGTTGTCTATAAGACGTCTCAAAGGACCTGAGTTATTATAGTTTATGTGTAAACTCACATAAACACTGAGCTCCGGATTTCTGGTAACCAGGTAGACAATGACACACCAGCTTTCCTGTTAGAGCTTCTTCCATACAGCGAGAGTTATGCAGGCAGCCGAGAGACGCACACTCAGGGAGCACTGCAACACAACACAGGTAACAGGTGAGACAACAACAGTACAGGTAACAGGTGAGACAACAACAGTACAGGTAACAGGTGAGACAATAACAGTACAGGTAACAGGTGAGACAACAACAGTTCAGGTAACATGTGAGACAATAACAGTACAGGTAACAGGTGAGACAACAACAGTACAGGTAACAGGTGAGACAACAACAGTACAGGTAACATGTGAGACAACAACAGTACAGGTAACAGGTGAGACAACAACAGTACAGGTAACATGTGAGACAACAACAGTACAGGTAACAGGTGAGACAATAACAGTACAGGTAACAGGTGAGACAACAACAGTACAGGTAACAGGTGAGACAACAACAGTACAGGTAACAGGTGAGACAACAACAGTACAGGTAACAGGTGAGACAACAACAGTACAGGTAACATGTGAGACAATAACAGTACAGGTAACAGGTGAGACAACAACAGTACAGGTAACATGTGAGACAATAACAGTACAGGTAACAGGTGAGACAACAACAGTACAGGTAACAGGTGAGACAACAACAGTACAGGTAACAGGTGAGACAACAACAGTACAGGTAACAGGTGAGACAACAACAGTACAGGTAACAGGTGAGACAACAACAGTACAGGTAACAGGTGAGACAACAACAGTACAGGTAACATGTGAGACAATAACAGTACAGGTAACAGGTGAGACAACAACAGTACAGGTAACATGTGAGACAACAACAGTACAGGTAACATGTGAGACAACAACAGTACAGGTAACAGGTGAGACAACAACAGTACAGGTAACATGTGAGACAACAACAGTACAGGTAACATGTGAGACAACAACAG
>JAFEUB010001376.1:450000-477500 GCA_024529925.1 Ophthalmolycus amberensis | reverse complement strand
CGCACGCACGCACACACACACACACACACACGCACGCACACAACACACACGCACGCACACAACACACACGCACGCACGCACGCACGCACACACACACACACACGCACGCACACAACACACACACACACGCACGCACGCACGCACACACGCACGCACACAACACACACACACACACACGCACGCACACGCGCACACACGCACGCACGCACACACAACACACACACACATTACTGTAAATAGTAATGTTCTTGTGTTACTACATGAGTAATAACTGATGTTGTAGTAACATGAGTAATAACTGATGTTGTAGTAACATGAGTAATAACTGATGTTGTAGTAACATGAGTAATAACTGATGTTGTAGTAACATGAGTAATAACTGATGTTGTAGTAACATGAGTAATAACTGATGTTGTAGTAACATGAGTAATAACTGATATTAACTGTCTTGTTCGTGGTCTACCTGACAGCTGCAGGTCCCGTTCCCCCCCGCTCCATCAGAACAGAGCCCTCGGTTCCTGCAGGGTCTGTCGGCTCGATCCGGACACTCTGCGAACAGGAAACAGTCAGCAGACGTTGTTCTGATGTTTTCTGAGAGGAAACAGATCTTCCCTCCATCATCCCTCCACTTCCTGCTCTCCCATCTCTATCTCCCGTCCCTCTCTTATCTCCACAGGTCATCACTTCTTCAAGCAGCTCTGTTTCCTTCTCTTCATTTACAGCTGCATCATGAGAACACATCACTCAGAGCTCATCGAGTTCAGAGGTTCTTAGTTCTGACGTGTAGCTCACTGTCCTCACATGTGACACGTGTTCAACAACATGTAACATGTAACTCTTAACATGTTTACACGTAAAACTAAAGAGTTCCATCAAATCAAAACATAACTGTTAAAAAATACAAATGTGAAATCTAAACATTGCATCTAAATATGACATGTAAATGTTAAATATAATTATGAAATGTTAAATCTAGATTCAAATATTAAATCTAAATCAACTTCATCCAAACGATTGCGATACAAACACAAAGTCAATCATCATATTCGGTGAAGTTTGACGACAGTGAACTCAACATTCATCTCAGCTGGAATCTGTAACTGTATTAATATTGGATCCTGGAGCTTCTGACCAGCTGCTGGTTTGACTCCCAGGACACGTGTGGACATTGTGTCTGTGAGTACAAGCTGAAGTCTGTCCCGCTCCGTGTGACTCAGCACATTGTGTCCTGCTGCCTGTGGGAGGAAGGAAGTCCTGGTTCCTGCAGGACCGTGTGCATCCTGCAGGACTGACCCTGATCCTGTGACAGGAGTCACCTGGAGGCCTCGTCTTCAGTGGACACGTCCTCTCCAGAGGGGAAGACATGTCCAACCTCTGAAGACATCGACAACTAACAGCGTTTCTTTTTCTTCATATTCAGTTATTGATATCAGATATGATGGAATGCTGCTCCTCCATGAGACAATAGAATATATTATCATCATTATCATTATTATCATAATATTGACATTATTATTATTATTACTATCATTATTTTTTTTTTTTATGATTATTGTTATTATTAGTTTAGCTTTGAAGCTTGATGAGCAGCCCGTCACCATCCTTTAGCGCCACCTTCAGGCCAAAATCAAATCCCACTACTCTCCACATCTCCATCGTGTGTGCTGATCCCAGTGCTGCTCCCCAGATGATGAACCCCCTTGTGTGCTGATCCCAGTGCTGCTCCCTAGAGGATGAACCCCCGTGTGTGCTGATCCCAGTGCTGCTCCCCAGATGATGAACCCCCTTGTGTGCTGATCCCAGTGCTGCTCCCTAGAGGATGAACCCCCGTGTATGCTGATCCCAGTGCTGCTCCCCAGATGATGAACCCCCTTGTGTGCTGATCCCAGTGCTGCTCCCTAGAGGATGAACCCCCGTGTGTGCTGATCCCAGTGCTGCTCCCCAGATGATGAACCCCCCTGTGTGCTGATCCCAGTGCTGCTCCCCAGAGGATGAACCCCGTGTGTTCCTGAACTCACCGATACAGTGGGGACCCCAGAAGCCTGGACAGCAGCTGGTCAGCTCCTCCTCCCTGTAGCACTCGAAGGAGCAGCCGCTGATGTGCAGCTTCAGACTGGGAGTCCGGATGAAGTAACTGAACCGAGACAAAACTCTTATTATTTATCATATAATTACTATTAGATATATAATATATTCTAATCTATCCACATATCTAGTAAAGGATATAATGCTGTACACATTGTACTGCACTATACAGATAGCGTGTATTTATACTGTGCAGTGTGTATCTGAAGGTGTGCTGGTTGAGGACTGAGTAGACCACCTGCAGTCCTGCGCGGTGGATCCGGGGGTCTGCAGGTATCCGGGCAGACAGGGCATCAACATGCTGATGGTGCAGGAGTGACACGCCACCCGAGTCCTCAGCACAGAAGAGCTGGAGCAGAAGTTCTGTGAAGAACAACCAGCAGCTCTTCACTCTCATTGGAGAACACAAGGCGACCAATCAACTACAAACTACAAACTACAAACTACAACCTACAACCTACAAACTACAAACTACAACCTACAAACTACAACCTACAAACTACAACCTACAAACTACAAACTACAACCTACAAACTACAAACTACAACCTACAACCTACAAACTACAACCTACAAACTACAACCTACAAACTACAAACTACAACCTACAAACTACAACCTACAACCTACAAACTACAACCTACAAACTACAACCTACAAACTACAAACTACAAACTACAACCTACAAACTACAAACTACAACCTACAAACTACAAACTACAACCTACAAACTACAAACTACAAACTACAAACTACAACCTACAAACTACAACCTACAACCTACAAACTACAAACTACAACCTACAAACTACAACCTACAAACTACAAACTACAACCTACAAACTACAACCTACAAACTACAACCTACAAACTACAACCTACAACCTACAAACTACAAACTACAAACTACAACCTACAAACTACAACCTGCAAACTACAACATACAAACTACAAACTACAAACTACAACATACAAACTACAACATACAAACTACAAACTACAAACTACAACATACAAACTACAACATACAAACTACAAACGACATCAATCGTTTGTTCAAATCAGCAGCTTCCCACTCCAGAGCTCAGCTCGTTTCATTCACTTTCATCTCAACTTCTCATGTTTGATGAACTTTGTAACCAGAAATATAATCAGTGAGTAAAATGAGTAAATAATGAATAAATGAATCTACCTGTTGTGATGCAGCTGAGGTCATCTTCATCTTCATCATCATCAGAGAGACAAACAGCAGCTTTAAACTCTGACTCCACTCCATGACTTCTGATCTGTGATCTGTTCCTCACCGAGTCTCCTCCTTTTCACCATCCAGTCCTCCTGCTCCTGCTCATCCTGCTCCTCCTCCTCCTGCTCCTCCTCCTCCACACACACACACACACACACACACACACACAGGACACACGCACACACACACACACACACTGGAGCCTCAGTTTATTAGTCGACAGTTCAAATCAACTTCAGGTTTTCACACATTATGATATATAATGTCTGAAAATACATTATATAATAAATACATTATATACAGTATACAATATACATATATATACTGTATATTATATATATATATAATATATATAATGTATTCTCATAATGTGTGAAAACCTGACGTTGATTTGAACTGTCAACTAATAAACTGAGGCTCCAGTGTGTGTGTGTGTGTGTGTGTGTGTGTGTGTCTGTGTGTGTGTGTGTGTGTGTGTGTCCATGTGTCTGTGTGTCTGTGTGTGTGTGTGTGTCTGTGTCTGTGTGTGTGTGTGTGTGTGTCTGTGTGTGTGTCTGTGTGTGTGTGTGTGTCTGTGTCTGTGTGTGTGTGTGTGTGTGTGTGTGTGTGTCTGTGTGTGTGTGTGTCTGTGTGTGTGTGTGTGTGTGTTGAATAGCAGGAAATCCTGGACTGTAAATAAAATTCTGTCACTCGGTTTCTCTTTCCTCAAACTTTCTGCTCCGTCATCACACACACACACACACACACACACACACACAGTTTCTGCTGAGTCGTACTAACAGGACATTGTTCGTTTTCTCATCATTAACAAAGTTTCACCTACAAAAGAACAACTTGTCTCTAAAGTTCATGTTTTATATATATGTATACATATACATATATATACACATATACATATACATATATATACACATATATGTATACATATATATACACATATATGTATATGTATACGTATACATATACGTATATGTATACGTATACGTATACGTATATGTATACATATATGTATACATATATGTATACGTATACGTATATGTATGTATACGTATATGTATGTATACGTATATGTATACATATATTAGCACCACAAACATCCGATTTCTTCTTTTCATATTTATTTATTCGGAAGATGTATTTTTAGTTATTCTTATTCATGTTCTGCTGTTTATTCTTCATAATGATTTATGTTTGAAATGTTTTCAGAATAAAAGTCCACTTTGTCCACCAGGTGTCGCTGCAGCTTCCTGTAAACAATAATAATAATAATAAACACCACTATAAACATAATGAAGATATTTGATTTGAGCTCATTTTAATATTTATTTGTTCCAGAATAAAGTGTTTTAGTCGGAAGTGAAAAAATAAAGTTTCAGATCTTCTGAAGTTTAATTTAGTTTATTAATAATATTTACATTCAGATTATCAGCTTCACGATCAACAAGAACATTTTAACTTCATCATTTTGTCTGTTAATTCATATGATAAACATTGTGGAAGTTGATCTCAGCTCTTATTGAAGTCAATAATAGAATCAGGCTAAACATCAGATTCTCCTGGTTTCCTGCAAAAACCATTCAAATCAATAAAAATCAAATGTCCCTCAGACGTGGACATTTATTGTGAAGGAATACGTCTCAGAAACGTTGAATGTCAGAGAGATTATTAGTTCCTGTCTTCATGTCCAGGTGTGTTGCTGTGTTCATGTCCAGGTGTGTTGCTGTCTTCATGTCCAGGTGTGTTGCTGTCTTCATGTCCAGGTGTGTTGCTGTGTTCATGTCCAGGTGTGTTCAGGTCTTTATTTACAGGTGTGCATGTCATTCATGCTCTCGCAGCGCCTGCAGTGGACGTAGCAGCACCAGACGAACTTGCACTCGCAGCGTTGGACGTGTCTCACCAGGTGAGTGTTGTATCCTCGGCCACAGCACAGCAGGACGCAGCTGTCGGAGCCGGCGGACGTCCGGTTGCAGCGGCGTCCTCTGGTGCCGGCGACGCCCCGCCGCCGGTCTGCCAGGCAGTAGTTCGGAGACTTGTTGAAGAAGATGAGCTGGTGAGTGTCAACGGGGAGGCGTCGCTGATCCTTCCTCCTCACCTTCCTCCTCGACCGGTCAGACACCTGAACGCTGTGCTCGTACCGCTCCTTCAGGTACGCGCCGATGTGCCCGAAGGCCGCAACCGTCTTCCAACACGTCTTCACCGCACAAGATCCAGAGACGCCATGACAACGGCAGTGAGTCGCCATCGTCCTGACGATCGCCTGAAGGACACAGATAGGGTTCATTTAACTTACCTTCAAGTTACGAGTCAAGAGCATCACGTTACGAGTCAATAGCAACAAGTTACGAGTAAATACCAACAAGTTACGAGTAAATACCAACAAGTTACGAGTCAATAGCAACAAGTTACGAGTAAATACCAACAAGTTACGAGTCAAGAGCATCACGTTACGAGTAAATACCAACAAGTTACGAGTAAATACCAACAAGTTACGAGTAAATACCAACAAGTTACGAGTCAATAGCAACAAGTTACGAGTCAATAGCAACAAGTTACGAGTCAAGAGCATCACGTTACGAGTCAAGAGCATCACGTTACGAGTCAAGAGCATCACGTTACGAGTCAAGAGCATCACGTTACGAGTCAAGAGCATCAAGTTACGAGTCAATAGCAATCAAGTTACGAGTAAATACCAACAAGTTACGAGTAAATACCAAAGTTACGAGTCAATAGCAACAAGTTACGAGTCAATAGCAACAAGTTACGAGTCAAGAGCATCACGTTACGAGTCAAGAGCATCACGTTACGAGTCAAGACCATCAAGTTACCAGTCAAGAGCATCAAGTTACGAGTCAATAGCAATCAAGTTACGAGTCAAGAGCATCAAGTTACGAGTCAAGAGCATCAAGTTACGAGTCAAGAGCATCAAGTTACGAGTCAAGAGCATCAAGTTACGAGTCAAGAGCATCAAGTTACGAGTCAAGAGCATCAAGTTACGAGTCAAGAGCATCAAGTTACGAGTCAAGAGCATCAAGTTACGAGTCAAGAGCATCAAGTTACGAGTCAAGAGCATCAAGTTACGAGTCAAGAGCATCAAGTTACGAGTCAAGAGCATCAAGTTACCAGTCAAGAGCATCACGTTACGAGTCAAGAGCATCACGTTACGAGTCAATAGCAACAAGTTACGAGTAAATACCAACATGTTACGAGTCAAGACCATCAAGTTACGAGTCAAGAGCATCAAGTTACGAGTCAAGAGCATCAAGTTACGAGTCAATAGCAACAAGTTACGAGTAAATACCAACAAGTTACGAGTAAATACCAACAAGTTACGAGTCAATAGCAACAAGTTACGAGTCAATAGCAATCACGTTACGAGTCAAGAGCATCAAGTTACGAGTCAATAGCAACAAGTTACGAGTAAATACCAACACGTTACGAGTCAATAGCAACAAGTTACGAGTCAAGTGTACTTGTGTAACTTACACCAGAAACAATACGTTTTGTGTCGTCCTCACCTGTCGTCCAGTCTCACTGTTGTGCTGGTTCATGGTGCTCAGTGTGTATCCTCCGCTGGTCGTCGACGTGTTTTTGACGGTGTTATCGATGAACTTGCGGCTGAACCAGATCCCGTACTGGATGTGGTCCGAGCAGCCCCCCCAGTGCCATCCCTCCACCTGCGAGCCGCCGCCCTGCAGCAGAGTGTCGCAGCTGCACTCAGTCATGTTTCCCTGACTGCAGGAGCGCGTGACGCCGTGGACCAGCCCCGCCGCCATCATCGCGTAGATGAAGGCTGTTTCTTTAGTTCCTACAGGACGGGAGAGAGGGGGTCAGTGTGACATCAGAGGGGGTCAGTGTGACATCAGAGGGGGTCAGTGTGACATCAGAGGGGGTCAGTGTGACATCAGAGGGGGTCAGTGTGACATCAGAGGGGGTCAGTGTGACATCAGAAGGGGTCAGTGTGACGTCAGAAGGGGTCAGTGTGACGTCAGAGGGGGTCAGTGTGACATCAGAAGGGGTCAGTGTGACATCAGAAGGGGTCAGTGTGACATCAGAGGGGGTCAGTGTGACGTCAGAGGGGGTCAGTGTGACATCAGAGGGGGTCAGTGTGACATCAGAAGGGGTCAGTGTGACATCAGAAGGGGTCAGTGTGACGTCAGAAGGGGTCAGTGTGACATCAGAGGGGGTCAGTGTGACGTCAGAGGGGGTCAGTGTGACATCAGAAGGGGTCAGTGTGACATCAGAAGGGGTCAGTGTGACATCAGAAGGGGTCAGTGTGACATCAGAAGGGGTCAGTGTGACGTCAGAGGGGGTCAGTGTGACATCAGAAGGGGTCAGTGTGACATCAGAAGGGGTCAGTGTGACATCAGAAGGGGTCAGTGTGACATCAGAAGGGGTCAGTGTGACGTCAGAGGGGGTCAGTGTGACATCAGAAGGGGTCAGTGTGACATCAGAAGGGGTCAGTGTGACATCAGAAGGGGTCAGTGTGACATCAGAGGGGGTCAGTGTGACATCAGAAGGGGTCAGTGTGACATCAGAAGGGGTCAGTGTGACATCAGAAGGGGTCAGTGTGACATCAGAAGGGGTCAGTGTGACATCAGAGGGGGTCAGTGTGACATCAGAAGGGGTCAGTGTGACATCAGAGGGGGTCAGTGTGACATCAGAAGGGGTCAGTGTGACATCAGAAGGGGTCAGTGTGACATCAGAAGGGGTCAGTGTGACATCAGAGGGGGTCAGTGTGACATCAGAAGGGGTCAGTGTGACGTCAGAGGGGGTCAGTGTGACATCAGAAGGGGTCAGTGTGACATCAGAAGGGGTCAGTGTGACGTCAGAAGGGGTCAGTGTGACATCAGAAGGGGTCAGTGTGACATCAGAAGGGGTCAGTGTGACGTCAGAGGGGGTCAGTGTGACATCAGAAGGGGTCAGTGTGACATCAGAAGGGGTCAGTGTGACATCAGAAGGGGTCAGTGTGACGTCAGAGGGGGTCAGTGTGACGTCAGAGGGGGTCAGTGTGACATCAGAAGGGGTCAGTGTGACATCAGAAGGGGTCAGTGTGACATCAGAGGGGGTCAGTGTGACATCAGAAGGGGTCAGTGTGACGTCAGAGGGGGTCAGTGTGACGTCAGAGGGGGTCAGTGTGACGTCAGAGGGGGTGGAAACCTCTTGTACTGATCGAGTCTCTCCAGGTCAAACTGATCACTGACAAACCAACAAGTTCCTGTCACGGGACATAATGAGGACTCAAGTGCAGACAGTCAGGTGAAGTGAAAAAAGGTTTAATGAACAAACCAAAAAACAAACGGGGAATCCAAGGACCAAACAAGAGCCGAGGGGGGAATCCGGCAGGACACGGCGAAACAGGCAGACTGGGGAACCGGGAACAGGACGAGTAGGGAAAAACACATAATGACCTGGTGTGTGTGAGGCCGGGGTTTAAATAGTGAAGAGGCAGAGTGAGCAGGTGAGCGTAATGAACTGATGAGGTGAGTGTGACTGGCAGGTGCACTGAATGAACTGATTCCAGGTGAAGGGAGTGAGGAGCTACAGGAAAACACACAAAAGCCTGATTGTGACAGTTTCAGTCCGGCTCATGAAGAGTCAGAATAAAAGTATGAAAACACTCCAAAACAACATGAAACATAAATAATATTCCTAAACTTCTCTCAGTGATTATACTTTCACTTACAAAACTGAATCCAAAACAATATTTCAAAGTAAAATACATATTTTCTATTTGATTTAGTTGCTCTGATCTTCATAGAACTTAAAGTACTTCACCATTTGTTTAGTTTTTGTCCATCTCCGATGACGTCTCACATGCTTCTAATATTCTTATTATTATAATGTAATATCTAAAACATGTGACGAGACTAAAATGTGATTGAGAGAAATCTTCCGTACATCTTTTAACATGTTGTTGTCCATAAACACAACATTCTGTCATTCTCACTGGAGGTCTGAAGAAAACCAGTCAAAGTAAAGTTGGTCAAATATGCTTCTGATTATATAAAAGTTTTTCTTTGTGCAGTCATGAGACAAACTCGGTGCTCCACATCTGACTAAGACTCATTCGAACATTTGGATCTTTGTGTTTTGTCTCAACTTATTCTGTACGTTTGTTTGTTCGTCTTAGATTCAAATATTCTGAACAGAGTGTGTACTTTTGTGAACATTAAGACTAGTTTCTGGTTCATACTTACTCATTTCTGATGCATACTAACTAGTTTCATATGCATACTATCTAGTTTGTGATGCATACTAACTAGTTTGTGATGCATACTAACTAGTTTCATATGCATACTATCTAGTTTGTGATGCATACTAACTAGTTTCATATGCATACTATCTAGTTTGTGATGCATACTAACTAGTTATTATGCATACTAACTAGTTATTATGCATACTATCTAGTTTGTGATGCATACTATCTAGTTTCTGATGCATACTAACTAGTTTCATATGCATACTATCTAGTTTTTGATGCATACTAACTAGTTATTATGCATACTATCTAGTTTGTGATGCATACTAACTAGTTTCTGGTTAGTATTAGAAGAACCCTGAAAGCTGAAGTTCCTCCACCAGCTTCACATGAAGCGTTGCATCATGGGTAACCGTCCTCACCGCTGGTTAGCTCGTGTCCGAACACAGACGCGTCCTCTGTGGTGGAGCAGTTCCACCTCTCGTGTCTGAACTGACTCTGACACTCGGAGACGGCGAGTCGAGCTCCGCTCTGGACGCCCGGCAGCAGGAACGGCTTCTTCCTGCACAAGTCCTTCTGTCTGGGGCTCAGAGGGAGGTCGGCACAGTCCTGGTCCTGGTCCTCAGGGGGTCCGGTAGGGGTCAAACCCAACCGCCTGCAGAACAACATGTTTACTGATCCGGTCTGCAGAGAACCAAGACCCCGTTCTGTTCACAAGGAGACGCGTCTGATAGAGATATGTGATTATAATAACTGAGATTTAGAGATTATCACATAACTGATGTTTGGAGACAACAACTCTGATACATTTAGTAATAAATGTAAATATTAAGAATAAAGATGCGTTAAATAATTTAGTGTAAACATGTTAAAGTGTTAGTCAGAAACAACTCGACAGAAACAGGAGGTATAATTTATACAATATATATAATTAGTATATATATAATAACTACTATATATAATCAATTATAATCATATATAATAGTGTATATATATATATATATATATTATATATATACACATAGTATATATGTGTAAAACTCATCCACAGGCCTGAAATGAAGGATACTAGAATAAGAAAGATAGCTCCAGAATATGAAGTTATTAATATTAGTTATTAAAGTGAACTGTTTTATTTCTGTAAATGTAACGAATCTGTTTCAGCTCAAATATTAAATATATTTAGATGAATGTCTTTATAAACGAGGACGAGCACGTGCTCTGAATTAAAGAGACATTTTGATCATAAATCTATATTAACGTCAAAGATTCAGCTCAAAGTCAGACCGAATAAATAACAGAACTTTATTATGATTCGTTTAATTCAAATTATTAAAAAGCTCATCTTCCGATTTTAATCTGAAACAATTTGAAGACAATTTAACACCATGAGGTAAAAACAAATCATATGAGAAACATAAAATCTCTATTCCAGATATTTAACCATCTAACTGTCTGTCTGTCCGTCTGTCTCCTGCTCAGTGTTCACAGTGGATCCACATGAAGATCTGTTGTATTTATGTATAAATTAGACTTTAAACGACTTTATTAATAACCGTCTCTAAAGAGGATTCTATGAATTTAAAAACGGGATTTGAATAATAATCTGAAGCGGTGAATTAAATGAAGAAATAATTGAATTAATACTTCAAGTTAAAATGAATTACAGAGTAAAACGCACGCGCTCAGCTCAGATCCACGAGTAGGCCGCTCAGATGCACGCGCACGATTCTGGTGTTAGTAGAAAAATAAGTTTGTGATCTCTGAAGTCAATCAGATCCATGAACCGGATCAGATCTTGCTTGGCCTGAACGGAGCGGGTCCCTCTCGGTCTCTGGTCTACTCACATCCAGGAGGCTCTGCAGCAGAGCGGACACACGGAGACCAGCAGCAGGGTCAGAGTGCACATGTGTCGGACTCCACAGCTCCGGGTCTCCATGACCGCTTCATCTACCTGCGCTCAGTCCGTCTCATACCAGAACCCGGTCCAGCAGCACGTGGGTCAGTCCGGGGCTCGGTTTATTAACGGGGATATGAAGCGTTGCAGACTGTCCGCGTGAAGTGGACCCAGTCCGTCCCAGTCCGGGAGGATCCTCATTGGACCAGTAGGGGATTCATATTCAGAAGATGACGTCACAGCCGGACGCTAATTGGACGGACAGAAAGAGCAGAGACACAAACGGCAGTCTGCTGGTCTTCACCCGGTCTCGTCTTTAAATGAGTTCGGTTCACGGGTCCGACTAAAGCAGGAAACACGAGCTCCAACACAGACTCGCTCCTGATCATCAGAAGAATATCTCTCTGCGTCATCTCATTCATCAACACATCAAACTGCTTCTCTTCTTCATCAAACTGCTTCATCAGTCAAGAAAGAACTTCAGTCACAATGAAAGAGAAGCTAATCAGATGAAAAGAGAAAAAAGAGAAAGTGATGAAGACATGAAGAGATAAAAGAGAAAGTGATGAAGACATAAAGAGATAAAAGAGAAAGTGATGAAGACATGAAGACATAAAGAGATAAAAGAGAAAGTGATGAAGACATGAAGACATAAAGAGATAAAAGAGAAAGTGATGAAGACATGAAGACATAAAGAGATAAAAGAGAAAGTGATGAAGACATGAAGACATAAAGAGATAAAAGAGAAAGTGATGAAGACATGAAGACATAAAGAGATAAAAGAGAAAGTGATGAAGACATGAAGAGATAAAGAGATAAAAGAGAAAGTGATGAAGACATGAAGAGATAAAGAGATAAAAGAGAAAGTGATGAAGACATAAAGAGATAAAAGAGAAAGTGATGAAGACATGAAGACATAAAGAGATAAAAGAGAAAGTGATGAAGACATGAAGAGATAAAGAGATAAAAGAGAAAGTGATGAAGACATAAAGAGATAAAAGAGAAAGTGATGAAGACATGAAGACATAAAGAGATAAAAGAGAAAGTGATGAAGACATGAAGAGATAAAGTGATGAAGACATGAAGAGATAAAAGAGAAAGTGATGAAGACATGAAGAGATAAAGTGATGAAGACATAAAGAGATAAAGTGATGAAGACATGAAGACATAAAGAGATAAAAGAGAAAGTGATGAAGACATGAAGAGATAAAAGAGAAAGTGATGAAGACATGAAGACATAAAGAGATAAAAGAGAAAGTGATGAAGACATGAAGAGATAAAGTGATGAAGACATGAAGAGATAAAGTGATGAAGACATGAAGAGATAAAAGAGAAAGTGATGAAGACATGAAGAGATAAAGTGATGAAGACATAAAGAGATAAAGTGATGAAGACATGAAGACATAAAGAGATAAAAGAGAAAGTGATGAAGACATAAAGTGATGAAGACATAAAGAGATAAAAGAGAAAGTGATGAAGACATGAAGACATAAAGAGAAAGTGATGAAGACAAAGTGATGAAGACATAAAGAGATAAAAGAGAAAGTGATGAAGACATGAAGAGATAAAGTGATGAAGACATAAAGAGATAAAGTGATGAAGACATGAAGACATAAAGAGATAAAAGAGAAAGTGATGAAGACATAAAGTGATGAAGACATAAAGTGATGAAGACATAAAGTGATGAAGACATAAAGAGATAAAAGAGAAAGTGATGAAGACATGAAGACATAAAGAGAAAGTGATGAAGACAAAGTGATGAAGACATAAAGAGATAAAAGAGAAAGTGATGAAGACATGAAGAGATAAAGTGATGAAGACATAAAGAGATAAAGTGATGAAGACATGAAGACATAAAGAGATAAAAGAGAAAGTGATGAAGACATAAAGTGATGAAGACATAAAGAGATAAAAGAGAAAGTGATGAAGACATAAAGTGATGAAGACATAAAGAGATAAAGACATAAAGTGATGAAGACATAAAGAGATAAAAGAGAAAGTGATGAAGACATGAAGAGATAAAAGAGATAAAGTGATGAAGACATGAAGACATGAAGAGATAAAAGAGAAAGTGATGAAGACATAAAGAGATAAAAGAGAAAGTGATGAAGACATGAAGAGATAAAAGAGAAAGTGATGAAGACATGAAGAGATAAAAGAGATAAAGTGATGAAGACATGAAGACATGAAGAGATAAAAGATAAAGTGATGAAGACATGAAGACATGAAGAGATAAAAGAGAAAGTGATGAAGACATGAAGACATAAAGAGAAAGTGATGAAGACATGAAGAGATAAAAGAGATAAAGTGATGAAGACATGAAGACATGAAGAGATAAAAGAGAAAGTGATGAAGACATGAAGAGATAAAAGAGAAAGTGATGAAGACATGAAGAGATAAAGTGATGAAGACATAAAGAGATAAAGTGATGAAGACATGAAGACATAAAGAGATAAAAGATAAAGTGATGAAGACATAAAGAGATAAAAGAGAAAGTGATGAAGACATAAAGTGATGAAGACATAAAGAGATAAAAGAGAAAGTGATGAAGACATGAAGAGATAAATTGATGAAGACAAAGAGAAAGTGATGAAGACATGAAGAGAAAAGATAAAGTGATGAAGACAAAGAGATAAAAGAGAAAGTTCAAAGATAACAACAGCAGTTGATAAAACGCAGTTTTATGATACTTAGAACTTTTATGGCAATAGATATATTAAAATGTATAAAAACACAATTTACACAGTTTTTTAAAAAGGTGAATTTGTGAAAGTTTAAAGTAGAAAAAATATTTGAAAAGAGATTCTTTAACATTCATGAAATACAATAAAGAGTTTTGTGAAAAATATAGTAAAATAAATCATTTTGTTATTGATAAATTGTCATTTTCATATTTTAAAGAGGAGAATCACAACATTCATATAAAGCATGTAAACATGTTTAGAGATATACATCAGTAGAAAAATATAGAAACATAAGCAGAGAATCAATAAGACATTTCTTTGGTTCTGAATATTATCTGACATACAAAATAAAGTCAATAACTGAGGCTTATACATATAAATACATATGGAAGAGGCAGAGAAAGACAAAGTGATTAAATATGATATATATAAATATGAATCCTCTATAATATTACTAAGGATGTTCCTCTGACCGCAGATGCAGAAAAACTGATCAGGTCAGCATCAGAGACTATTTCACTAAACCTAGTAAGTATGCATCAGAGACTAGTTATTGTTCACTAAACCTAGTAAGTATGCATCAGAGACTAGTTATTGTTCACTAAACCTAGTAAGTATGCATCAGAGACTAGTTATTGTTCACTAAACCTAGTAAGTATGCATCAGAGACTAGTTATTGTTCACTAAACCTAGTAAGTATGCATCAGAGACTAGTTATTGTTCACTAAACCTAGTAAGTATGCATCAGAGACTATTTCACTAAACCTAGTAAGTATGCATCAGAGACTAGTTATTGTTCACTAAACCTAGTAAGTATGCATCAGAGACTCTATTGTGCACAAAAAGTAGTTAGTGTATCACAAACTAATTTGTATGCATAATAAACTAGTTAGTATGCATAATAAACTCGTTAGTATGCATCACAGACGAGCTACAATGCATTAGAAATAGCTAGCAAGGATCAAAATCTACAAAGTAGGCACCAGTGGCTAGTTAGCATCCATAAGAACTAGTTAATATGCATCAAAAACTAGTAACTACTCATATGAAACTAGTTAGTATGCATACTAACTCGTTTCTACACATAAGAAACTAGTTGGTATGCACCATAAATGTGTTTGTATGTATAAAGACAAGTACATCAGAAACTAGTTATTGTGTGTAAGATATAGCACGTGCGCACTGAAACTAGCAAGTCAGCTTTAGAAACTAGTTAAATCCAGTTATTACTGTATTCTAATAGCAGCAGATCAGAAACCAGCTGATGCATTTGAAGCTAACTTGTGTGCATTAAGAACTAACTATTACTAAACATTAGAGTAACAGCAGAATCATTACAAAGCAGCTGAAACATCAGCATGAATGAAGAGAAATGTGTACAGATGTTCCTTTTCACCTCAGACCATAACGTCTTTTTGTCACTTTAAGAACTCGTTGAGAATCACAAGACCATTAGTAAAGTACAAGCTCTACTTCTATTCATCCTTCAGCAGAGCTCCATTGATCCTCCACACACACACACACACACACACACACACACACACACACACACACACACACACACACACACACACTCTCTCTCTCTCAGGTGTTCAGTTTCTGGTTTTGGAACACAGGCGACTCAGCAGGATCTCAGAGTACACCTGGTTCACTGGTCCTCTCACGTGATAGGACGAAGCTTTAGGCCACGCCTCCTGGTCCGTGTCTGGCACAACTGATTGGCTACCTAGTTCAGGTCCAGTTCCGGTTGTGTTGGCTGTGGACGTTGTGTCGTCTGAGAGCCCGGACGACCAGAACTTCTCCACCTGTTACAGCAGAAGAAGAGTCAGATGTTCTTCAACGAGGTTCATTGAGATTGAAGAGTTGTACTTTGATTCCTCTTATTATGTTTCGTATTTAAAGGATGAATAAACATTGTTATCTGACATATCAAACTCTATCACCTCATGAAAGTGGCAGGCACATCGTCCCTGCAGGAACTCTTTGTACCGACCCATCGTGATGCTGAAGGTGTCAATCACCTCGTACCCATGATGCTTTGCTGCGGTGATGATGTTCTGGTTCTCTCTGTAGAGATCCTGGACCTCTTTCTGAAAGAACAGATCCATTTTAAGTCCTTCAGAGTACAGAAGAGCTTTTTTTTAAACGTGATGCCGGACATGAAACGTGAACGTACCAGACTGAGAGACCGGATCCCGTCGACAGGAAGATGGAACCCCATCCCCAAAGATTTCACCAGCACCAGGACGTCACTGAGGGACTCTCTGAGGAGGAGGAGGAGTAGGTGTCATAGAAACCACAATCCTGACTTTGATAGCCCCATAACTTTAGCATCTGTACAGTCTACAGTATTGGACCAGTGGAGTTTCAGGGCTCCACCACACCCCGTAAAGGTCTAACAGGAGTTTTTACATGACAATCAGAACAGGAGTTCCACAGGGATCAGGTTTAGGTCCTCTGGTTTTGAGCTTCTGCGTGGATGTGAACCTGTACGCTGATGATACTGTTGTTTACACATGAAACAAACAGCAAAGAAGGTCTAAAGAAAACGTGGTTCCTGGTTCATGGTCCCAGGGTTCCCACTCTGTTCTGGAGCTCATCTTCAGTGATGATCTTGTTGGTAGAAAAGACACTAACATGTTCTCCTCAGTAGAAGTCTATGGCTAGAACATATCTATGAAATTATCTCTTAAACTCATGTCGAAAATTTACAATAACACAATTTTTGGTGAGAATCTTCTCTTGCAAATAAACACAAATAAAAGTACATTTTTAAATCGTACTTGAATGTAAGTTGTGACTGCTTTGGTTTCATTGGATGTGTCAGCTGCTCACCTGTTCAGCACCTCTCTGACTGTCCTCAGGTGATTGGTGTTGAGCCACTGGACTCCTCCCACCACCAGGACCGTCAGGTTAGAGTTCACCAGAGGTCGAGACCTTCAGGGAGAAAAGTCATCAGCAGGAGAACGTTGCATGTCCTCTGAGGACCTCTCCAGGTGTCCCCTCTCACCTGTCGATCAGCTGCAGCAGAGCCTGTCTGAAGGTGGGCCTCTGGTTCTTCTCCAACCAGAACTGAGGATAATACGAGTAGCTCACCAGAGTCTGGCCCCCGTTCAGGTTCCTGTAGACCAGCGTGTCGTGAGCCTTCCCCCAGTCCTCCAGACTGGAGTTCACCCGCTCCATCAGGAAGTACATCATCCCACGATTGGTTGAGTCGCCGATAAACAACACCTGAGGAGAGACGGGAGGATTCAGATTGCTGACCAGGTGTTGGACCACGTGTTGGATCAGGTGTTAGGCCACATAGTAGACCACATGTTGGACCACATGTTGGACCACATGTTGAAGCAGATGTTTCAATCAATCAGTGTTTGGTCTGAGCTGAACTCACCTTCCTGTCCGTCAGACAGTCCTGCAGAAGGGGGCGGTCCACCAACGGGTGATAACAGCTGTCTGGTTGCCAAGCAACCTCCCTCCAATCACACGTCCTGTTGTCAGAACAGCTGAGACACGGGACCACCCACCGACCTGAGACAGACAGGTGAGAGAGAGACAGACAGGTGAGAGAGAGAGAGATAGGTGAGAGAGATAGACAGACAGGTGAGAGAGAGACAGACAGGTGAGAGAGAGACAGACAGGTGAGAGAGAGAGAGACAGGTGAGAGAGATAGACAGACAGGTAAGAGAGAGACAGACAGGTGAGAGAGACACAGACAGGTGAGACAGAGACAGACAGGTAAGAGAGAGACAGACAGGTGAGAGAGACAGACAGACAGGTGAGACAGACAGACAGGTGAGAAAGAGAGAGACAGGTAAGAGAGAGAGAGACAGACAGGTGAGACAGAGAGACAGACAGGTGAGACAGAGAGACAGACAGGTGAGACAGAGACAGACAGGTGAGAGAGAGAGACAGACAGGTGAGAGAGACAGACAGGTAAGAGAGAGACAGACAGGTGAGACAGAGACAGACAGGTGAGAGAGATAGACAGACAGGTGAGAGAGAGAGAGAGAGAGACAGGTGAGACAGAGAGTCAGACAGGTGAGAGAGAGACAGACAGGTGAGAGAGAGACAGACAGGTGAGACAGAGAGCGAGACAGACAGGTGAGAGAGAGAGCGAGACAGACAGGTGAGAGAGATAGACAGACAGGTGAGAGAGAGACAGACAGGTGAGACAGAGAGACAGACAGGTGAGAGAGAGAGAGACAGGTGAGAGAGAGAGACAGACAGGTGAGAGAGACAGACAGACAGGTGAGACAGAGAGACAGACAGGTGAGAGAGAGACAGACAGGTGAGACAGAGAGGGACAGACAGGTGAGAGAGAGAGAGAGACAGACAGGTGAGAGAGACACACAGGTGAGAGAGAGACAGACAGGTGAGAGAGAGACAGACAGGTGAGAGAGACAGACAGGTGAGAGAGAGAGACAGACAGGTGAGACAGAGAGACAGACAGGTGAGAGAGAGAGAGACAGACAGGTGAGACAGAGACAGACAGGTGAGAGAGAGACAGACAGGTGAGAGAGAGAGACAGACAGGTGAGACAGAGAGACAGACAGGTGAGAGAGAGACAGACAGGTGAGAGAGAGAGACAGACAGGTGAGAGAGAGACAGACAGGTGAGAGAGACAGACAGGTGAGAGAGAGACAGACAGGTGAGACAGAGGCAGACAGGTGAGAGAGAGACAGACAGGAGAGAGAGAGAGACAGACAGGTGAGAGAGAGAGACAGGTGAGAGAGAGACAGACAGGTGAGACAGAGGCAGACAGGTGAGAGAGAGACAGTCAGGTGAGAGAGAGACAGACAGGTTAGACAGAGAGACAGACAGGTGAGAGAGAGAGAGACAGACAGGTGAGAGAGAGACAGACAGGTGAGACAGAGGCAGACAGGTGAGAGAGAGACAGACAGGAGAGAGAGAGAGACAGACAGGTGAGAGAGAGAGACAGACAGGTGAGAGAGAGAGACAGGTGAGAGAGAGACAGACAGGTGAGACAGAGGCAGACAGGTGAGAGAGACAGACAGGTGAGAGAGAGACAGACAGGTGAGACGGAGAGACAGACAGGTGAGAGAGAGAGAGAGAGACAGACAGGTGAGACAGAGACAGACAGGTGAGAGAGAGACAGACAGGTGAGAGAGAGAGACAGACAGGTGAGAGAGACAGACAGGTGAGAGAGAGACAGACAGGTGAGACAGAGGCAGACAGGTGAGAGAGAGAGACAGACAGGTGAGAGAGAGAGACAGGTGAGAGAGAGACAGACAGGTGAGACAGAGGCAGACAGGTGAGAGAGAGACAGACAGGTGAGAGAGAGAGACAGACAGGTGAGACAGAGACAGACAGGTGAGAGAGATAGACAGACAGGTGAGAGAGAGAGAGAGAGACAGGTGAGACAGAGAGTCAGACAGGTGAGAGAGAGACAGACAGGTGAGAGAGAGACAGACAGGTGAGACAGAGAGCGAGACAGACAGGTGAGAGAGAGAGCGAGACAGACAGGTGAGAGAGATAGACAGACAGGTGAGAGAGAGACAGACAGGTGAGACAGAGAGACAGACAGGTGAGAGAGAGAGACAGACAGGTGAGAGAGACAGACAGACAGGTGAGACAGAGAGACAGACAGGTGAGAGAGAGACAGACAGGTGAGACAGAGAGAGAGACAGACAGGTGAGAGAGAGAGAGAGACAGACAGGTGAGAGAGACAGACAGGTGAGAGAGAGACAGACAGGTGAGAGAGAGACAGACAGGTGAGAGAGAGAGACAGACAGGTGAGACAGAGAGACAGACAGGTGAGCGAGAGAGAGACAGACAGGTGAGACAGAGACAGACAGGTGAGAGAGAGACAGACAGGTGAGACAGAGAGACAGACAGGTGAGAGAGAGAGAGAGACAGACAGGTGAGAGAGACAGACAGGTGAGAGAGAGACAGACAGGTGAGAGAGAGACAGACAGGTGAGAGAGAGACAGACAGGTGAGAGAGAGAGACAGACAGGTGAGACAGAGAGACAGACAGGTGAGAGAGAGAGAGACAGACAGGTGAGACAGAGACAGACAGGTGAGAGAGAGACAGACAGGTGAGACAGAGAGACAGACAGGTGAGACAGAGAGACAGACAGGTGAGAGAGAGACAGACAGGTGAGAGAGAGAGACAGACAGGTGAGAGAGAGACAGACAGGTGAGAGAGACAGACAGGTGAGAGAGAGACAGACAGACAGGTGAGACAGAGGCAGACAGGTGAGAGAGAGACAGACAGGAGAGAGAGAGAGACAGACAGGTGAGAGAGAGAGACAGGTGAGAGAGAGACAGACAGGTGAGACAGAGGCAGACAGGTGAGAGAGAGACAGACAGGTGAGAGAGAGACAGACAGGTTAGACAGAGAGACAGACAGGTGAGAGAGAGAGAGACAGACAGGTGAGACAGAGACATACACGTGAGAGAGAGACAGACAGGTGAGAGAGAGAGACAGACAGGTGAGAGAGACAGACAGGTGAGAGAGAGACAGACAGGTGAGACAGAGGCAGACAGGTGAGAGAGAGAGACAGACAGGTGAGAGAGAGAGACAGGTGAGAGAGAGACAGACAGGTGAGACAGAGGCAGACAGGTGAGAGAGAGACAGACAGGTGAGAGAGAGAGACAGACAGGTGAGACAGAGACAGACAGGTGAGAGAGAGACAGACAGGTGAGAGAGATAGACAGACAGGTGAGAGAGAGAGAGAGAGAGACAGGTGAGACAGAGAGTCAGACAGGTGAGAGAGAGACAGACAGGTGAGACAGAGAGCGAGACAGACAGGTGAGAGAGAGAGCGAGACAGACAGGTGAGAGAGATAGACAGACAGGTGAGAGAGAGACAGACAGGTGAGACAGAGAGACAGACAGGTGACAGAGAGAGAGAGACAGACAGGTGAGAGAGAGAGACAGACAGGTGAGAGAGACAGACAGGTGAGACAGAGAGACAGACAGGTGAGAGAGAGACAGACAGGTGAGAGAGAGACAGACAGGTGAGAGAGAGAGACAGACAGGTGAGAGAGACAGACAGAGAGAGAGAGACAGACAGGTGAGACAGAGAGACAGACAGGTGAGAGAGAGACAGACAGGTGAGAGAGAGACAGACAGGTGAGAGAGACAGACAGGTGAGAGAGACAGACAGAGAGAGAGAGACAGACAGGTGAGACAGAGAGACAGACAGGTGAGAGAGAGACAGACAGGTGAGAGAGAGACAGACAGGTGAGAGAGACAGACAGGTGAGAGAGAGAGACAGACAGGTGAGAGAGAGAGACAGACAGGTGAGACAGAGACAGACAGGTGAGACAGAGAGAGAGACAGACAGGTGAGAGAGAGAGAGAGACAGACAGGTGAGAGAGACAGACAGGTGAGAGAGAGACAGACAGGTGAGAGAGAGACAGACAGGTGAGAGAGAGACAGACAGGTGAGAGAGAGAGACAGACAGGTGAGAGAGAGAGAGACAGACAGGTGAGAGAGAGACAGACAGGTGAGACAGAGAGACAGACAGGTGAGAGAGAGAGAGAGAGACAGACAGGTGAGAGAGAGAGACAGACAGGTGAGAGAGACAGACAGGTGAGAGAGAGACAGACAGGTGAGACAGAGAGACAGACAGGTGAGAGAGAGAGACAGACAGGTGAGACAGAGAGACAGACAGGTGAGAGAGAGACAGACAGGTGAGACAGAGAGAGAGACAGACAGACAGGTGAGAGAGAGAGAGAGACAGACAGGTGAGAGAGAGACAGACAGGTGAGAGAGAGACAGACAGGTGAGAGAGAGACAGACAGGTGAGAGAGAGACAGACAGGTGAGAGAGAGAGACAGACAGGTGAGAGAGACAGACAGGTGAGAGAGACAGACAGGTGAGAGAGAGACAGACAGGTGAGCGAGACAGACAGGTGAGAGAGAGACAGACAGGTGAGAGAGAGACAGACAGGTGAGAGAGAGAGACAGACAGGTGAGACAGAGACAGAGTTAAATACATCCAGTGTAACAAAGAACAATGTGAACGTGTCATTGTGTCTTCACAGGTGACAGGAAGTGACATCAGACCTGGTACGTGTCCTGAGCTGCAGGTCTGAAGTGAACTCTGGGTCCTGATGAGAGGCTGGAGACCACAAGACCGACCAGGCTGGACCGGAAGACCACAATCCTGAAAGACACAGAGGACTCTTTAACATTATATACATATATATTAACAGGACATTTATACCATTTACTTATACTTATATACATACCTATACAAATATATATATATTTTCAGTCTCAATGTTTATTAAATGAAGCTGATTTCTTTGTTTTAACTTCTTCTTCTTCTTCTTCTCTCCTTTAAATCAGGGGGCGGAGGGAGAGCTGATCGTTCATGTATGATAAGTTCATATTTTTCTGTTTGGATGAGTCGTTTTATTTTATTGATGTTTTGAATTTGATGACGTGACAGTGATCTGGTGTCTCCTGGATCAATACAAGGAAACCTGTAAATCAAAGCATTCTTCTTCTTCTTCTTCTCATTATTGACTTCTTTCTTCTTCTTCTTCTCTCCTTTAAATCAAAGCGTTCTTCATCTTCTTCTTCTCTCTTTTAAATCAAAGCGTTCTTCATCTTCTTCTTCTCTCTTTTAAATCAAAGCGTTCTTCATCTTCTTCTTCTCTCTTTTAAATCAAAGCGTTCTTCTTCTTGTTCTTCTCTCCTTTAAATCAAAGCGTTCTTCTTCTTCTTCTCTCCCTTAAATCAAAGCGTTCTTCTTCTTCTTCTCTCCTTTCAATCAAAGCGTTCATCATCTTCTTCTTCTCTCCCTTAAATCAAAGTGTTCTTCTTCTTCTTCTTCTTCTCTCCCTTAAATCAAAGTGTTCTTCTTCTCTCCCTTAAATCAAAGTGTTCTTCTTCTTCTTCTTCTTCTTCTCTCCCTTAAATCAAAGTGTTCTTCTTCTTCTCTCCCTTAAATCAAAGCGTTCTTCATCTTCTTCTTCTCTCTTTTAAATCAAAGCGTTCTTCTTCTTCTTCTCTCCCTTAAATCAAAGCGTTCTTCTTCTTCTCTCCTTTCAATCAAAGCGTTCATCATCTTCTTCTTCTCTCCCTTAAATCAAAGTGTTCTTCTTCTTCTTCTTCTCTCCCTTAAATCAAAGTGTTCTTCTTCTCTCCCTTAAATCAAAGTGTTCTTCTTCTTCTTCTTCTTCTTCTTCTTCTTCTTCTTCTCTCCCTTAAATCAAAGTGTTCTTCTTCTTCTCTCCCTTAAATCAAAGCGTTCTTCATCTTCTTCTTCTCTCTTTTAAATCAAAGCGTTCTTCTTCTTCTTCTTCTCTCCTTTAAATCAAAGCGTTCTTCTTCTTCTTCTCTCCCTTAAATCAAAGCGTTCTTCTTCTTCTTCTCTCCTTTCAATCAAAGCGTTCTTCTTCTTCTTCTCTCCCTTAAATCAAAGCGTTCTTCTTCTTCTTCTCTCCCTTAAATCAAAGCGTTCTTCTTCTTCTTCTTCTTCTTCTCTCCCTTAAATCAAAGCGTTCTTCTTCTTCTTCTCTCCCTTAAATCAAAGTGTTCTTCTTCTTCTTCTTCTCTCCCTTAAATCAAAGCGTTCTTCTTCTTCTTCTTCTTCTTCTCTCCCTTAAATCAAAGCGTTCTTCTTCTTCTTCTTCTTCTTCTTCTTCTTCTTCTTCTCTCCCTTAAATCAAAGTGTTCTTCTTCTTCTCTCCCTTAAATCAAAGTGTTCTTCTTCTCTCCCTTAAAGCGTTCTTCATCTTCTTCTCTCTTTTAAATCAAAGCGTTCTTCATCTTCTTCTTCTCTCTTTTAAATCAAAGCGTTCTTCATCTTCTTCTTCTCTCTTTTAAATCAAAGCGTTCTTCTTCTTCTTCTTCTTCTCTCCCTTAAATCAAAGCGTTCTTCTTCTTCTTCTTCTTCTTCTTCTTCTTCTTCTCTCCCTTAAATCAAAGTGTTCTTCTTCTTCTCTCCCTTAAATCAAAGTGTTCTTCTTCTCTCCCTTAAAGCGTTCTTCATCTTCTTCTTCTCTCTTTTAAATCAAAGCGTTCTTCTTCTTCTTCTCTCCCTTAAATCAAAGCTTTCTTCTTCTTCTCTTGTTCCACAGATCTCTGGCCAGCGTCCTCCTCTCCTGGTCAGAGGTCAGCGGTAAAGTAAACCAGGACACCTCAGCTCGGGGCCCCGTGGGAGCCGCCGGGTCTGGACCCGACTTCAGAGGGGCCGTCACACACACACACTTCTTCTTCTGCAGGTTTCTTCACGGCGGCGTCACATTCTGCACGGCGGCGTCTCAGTTCACAACAAAGTGAGAGAAGAAAACTTAACAGGGATTTTCTTGTTCGTACCTGAGAGTCAGAGTCAGCTCTCAAACACTCGGGACGCTGCTCTGAGATCAGCACCGCTGGACCGCCGCTGGACCGCCGCTGGACCGCCACTGGACCGCCGCTGGTCCAGCGCTGGACCACCGCTGGTCCAGCGCTGGACCACCGCTGGACCGCCGCTGGACCGCCGCTGGACCGCCGCTGGACCGCCGCTGGACCGCCGCTCGACCACCGCGCCACGACACAGAGCACCCACTGAGGACATCAAACGCACCGCCGCCGGTCTTCATCACACAGAGAGGACCTGAAGACCAGGACCTAGAGACCTAGAGACCAAGACCAGGACCGAGAGACCAAGACCTAGAGACCAAGACCTAGAGACCAAGACCTGAAGACCAAGATCCGAAGACCAAGACCGGGACCGAGATCAGGACCTAGAGACCAAGATCTAGAGACCAAGACCTGAAGACCAAGACTAGGACCTAGAGACCAAGACCTAGAGACCAAGACCTGAAGACCAAGACCTGAAGACCAAGACCGAGATCTAGAGACTAAGACCAAGACCCAGAGACCAGGACCCAGAACTAAAGACCCAGAGACCAGGACCCAGAACTAAAGACCCAGAACTCAAGACCTCTTTGTGTGATGGATAAACGTGGTCATTGAATATTGAACCCTGTTTATGTTTCAGAGGGTTGTTGTTGTGAATCAAACAAAGAAATAATCCAGAATGTTTTTGTGATGAAATTACTTCAGATTTATATTTATAGTTTATTTCAGTTTTTCTCTCATTTAAATGTAACATTAATGTCTCAATGAGTCTTCATCTGCAGGTTAAAGAAATATGAATACAGTTAAATATGAATACAGTTAAATATGAATAAAGTTAAATATGAATACAGTTAAATATTAATACAGTTAAATAGTAATAAAGTTAAATAATAAAGATTAAATAATAAAGATTAAAGATGACATATTAAATAATAAAGACGATTAAAGAAGGGTTTGTTTATATCATATATATATATATATATATATATATATATATATATATATATATATATATATATATATATATATATATATATATATATATATATATATATATATATATAAATTGATGTAACTTAATTTTCATTATTCTAGTTTTTGGAATGATTTCACTTTTATAATGAAGATTAATATTTAAGTTGTGTAGCAGAATATTAATGAGACTTTATTCTGAATAAACTGTTTTTATGATGAATAGATAAATAGACTTTGTTTTATGAACATATTAAATAAACAAAATATTAAATATTGAGGTCGAAATGTTCATTTTGTTGTTTTTAAATATATCAAGAGTAACTAATGCATTTTAAATTGTTATCTATTAATGATATATTTATTCATGAATATATAAATTATTCACAAAATAATGAGAGAAATAAACTTGGTCAACAATAAAAACAACAGGAAGTATTTTGTAATTACAAACTTAGAATAAACACATATTGAAGGGTGTCATGAAATCCAGAAACATATTATTATTATTATGTAGAAGTGAAAGATGATCTGGAGTTTTAACTTTTTCTCTTTCTGAGAAACTCGTTGATTTGTGTTTAATTTGAAGAGTTTTATTTTGAAGGTGAGAGGATGTTTTTCAGAGTAAAAGATTAAACTCTGAGTGTTACGCTGTCACCTGCTGGTTGAACTGCAGCTCTGATGAAGAGGAAGATGACACAGATGACGTCATACTGAAGAAGGTTTCAAACAGATGTGAAGTCCAGATGTTAGCCTTTACAAATTACACTGGATTAATTATTTTTACTGGATTAAAACATATATATTTAGTTCATTTTCCTTTTTATTTATTTATTCATTCAACTGTTTTTTAAAATATTTTTGTTACATTTTTTATTTTGCCTACTTTTTGTGTCTGTGTGTTTGGATGAATAAAAATGTAAATATCTTTTATTTAAATAAATGAAATAAAACTGGATTAATTTGGGTTGTAATTTAATTTTTTATTTGATTTATTTTCCTTCTTTTTTATTGTTATTTGTTGTTTTTGCCTAGTTTGTGTATATGTGTTTGTGTGTTTGGATGAAAACAAATCTAAAATAAAAAAATAAAACTGGATTAATTATGTAAAATGTTATGACATCACCGCTCGGCTCAGATGGCAGAATTTAAATGATGAGTCATCGTTATTTATGACCTGACCACCTGACATCACATCCTGCCCCGCCCACAGCCCAGCAGCCAATAGGAGAGCGGCTGACGTACCTGCACGAAGCCGCAGGTCACGTGATCGCCGAACATCGGCAGACTGGGCCGGCTCTCCCGGTACACGCGGACGGTGTAGATCGTCATGACGACGGACTCCGGCTCGCCATCATCGTCCGTCACCAGGATGCTGATCCGGCTGTTGCCGAGGCCGACCGGGTAGTTCGCCATCCTGGAGATGAAGAGAGACGTTTTATCTTCATCATCAACAACTTTGAGTCAGACGTAAAGAAATGAGGCGAAGACAAAGACGAAGAACCTGAACTCAATACTCTGAGCTGTGAGGTCAAGAGCCAGGAGTCAGGAGTCAAGAGTCAGTGTTCAGGAGTCAGGAGTCAAGAGTCAGTGTTCAGGAGTCGTGTTCAGGAGTCAGTGTTCAGGAGTCAGGAGTCAAGGGTCAGTGTTCAGGAGTCAAGAGTCAAGTGTTCAAGGGGTCAGGAGTCAAGTGTTCAGGAGTCAGTGTTCAGGAGTCAGTGTTCAGGAGTCAGGAGTCAAGAGTCAGTGTTCAGGAGTCGTGTTCAGGAGTCAGTGTTCAGGAGTCAGGAGTCAGGAGTCAAGAGTCAGTGTTCAGGAGTCAAGAGTCAAGTGTTCAGGAGTCAGGAGTCAAGTGTTCAGGAGTCAGTGTTCAGGAGTCAGTATTCAGGAGTCAGTGTTCAGGAGTCAGTGTTCAGGAGTCAGTGTTCAGAAGTCAGGAGTCAGTGTTCAGGAGTCAGTGTTCAGGAGTCAGGAGTCAGTGTTCAGGAGTCAGTGTTCAGGAGTCAGGAGTCAGTGTTCAGAAGTCAGGAGTCAGTGTTCAGGAGTCAGTGTTCAGGAGTCGGGAGTCAGTGTTCAGGAGTCAGTGTTCAGGAGTCA
>JAFEUB010001376.1:437500-445000 GCA_024529925.1 Ophthalmolycus amberensis | reverse complement strand
GTTTTCAAAATAAAAGACCCCTGTTCAATATGTTTTCAAAATAAAAGAGACTCCTGTTCAATGTGTTTTCAAAATAAAAGACCCCTGTTCAATGTGTTTTCAAAATAAAAGAGACTCCTGTTCAATGTGTTTTCAAAATAAAAGACCCCTGCTCAATGTGTTTTCAAAATAAAAGACCCCTGTTCAATGTGTTTTCAAAATAAAAGAGACCCCTGCTCAATGTGTTTTCAAAATAAAAGACCCCTGTTCAATGTGTTTTCAAAATAAAAGAGACTCCTGTTCAATGTGTTTTCAAAATAAAAGACCCCTGTTCAATGTGTTTTCAAAATAAAAGACCCCTGTTCAATGTGTTTTCAAAATAAAAGAGACCCCTGCTCAATGTGTTTTCAAAATAAAAGAGACTCCTGATCAATGTGTTTTCAAAATAAAAGAGACTCCTGATCAATGTGTTTTCAAAATAAAAGAGACTCCTGATCAATGTGTTTTCAAAATAAAAGAGACTCCTGATCAATGTGTTTTCAAAATAAAAGAGACCCCTGTTCAATGTGTTTTCAAAATAAAAGAGACTCCTGCTCAATGTGTTTTCAAAATAAAAGACCCCTGTTCAATGTGTTTTCAAAATAAAAGACCCCTGTTCAATGTGTTTTCAAAATAAAAGAGACCCCTGTTCAATGTGTTTTCAAAATAAAAGAGACTCCTGATCAATGTGTTTTCAAAATAAAAGAGACTCCTGATCAATGTATTTTCAAAATAAAAGAGACTCCTGCTCAAAGTGTTTTCAAAATAAAAGAGACTCCTGCTCAAAGTGTTTCCAAAATAAGAGACTCCTGATCAATGTGTTTTCAAAATAAGAGACTCCTGATCAATGTGTTTTCAAAATAAAAGAGACTCCTGCTCAAAGTGTTTTCAAAATAAGAGACTCCTGATCAAAGTGTTTCCAAAATAAGAGACTCCTGATCAATGTGTTTTCAAAATAAGAGACTCCTGATCAATGTGTTTTCAAAATAAAAGAGACTCCTGCGCAAAGTGTTTTCAAAATAAGAGACTCCTGATCAATGTGTTTTCAAAATAAAAGAGACCCCTGTTCAATGTGTTTTCAAAATAAGAGAGACCCCTGCTCAATGTGTTTTCAAAATAAAAGAGACCCCTGCTCAATGTGTTTTCAAAATAAAAGACCCCTGTTCAATGTGTTTTCAAAATAAAAGAGACCCCTGCTCAATGTGTTTTCAAAATAAAAGAGACTCCTGTTCAATGTGTTTTCAAAATAAAAGACCCCTGCTCAATGTGTTTTCAAAATAAGACCCCTGTTCAATGTGTTTTCAAAATAAAAGAGACTCCTGATCAATGTGTTTTCAAAATAAAAGAGACCCCTGTTCAATGTGTTTTCAAAATAAAAGAGACTCCTGATCAATGTGTTTTCAAAATAAAAGAGACTCCTGTTCAATGTGTTTTCAAAATAAAAGAGACTCCTGATCAATGTGTTTTCAAAATAAAAGAGACTCCTGCTCAATGTGTTTTCAAAATAAAAGAGACTCCTGATCAATGTGTTTTCAAAATAAAAGAGACCCCTGTTCAATGTGTTTTCAAAATAAAAGAGACTCCTGATCAATGTGTTTTCAAAATAAAAGAGACTCCTGTTCAATGTGTTTTCAAAATAAGAGACTCCTGCTCAATGTGTTTTCAAAATAAAAGAGACTCCTGATCAATGTGTTTTCAAAATAAAAGAGACTCCTGCTCAATGTGTTTTCAAAATAAAAGAGACTCCTGCTCAATGTGTTTTCAAAATAAAAGAGACTCCTGTTCAATGTGTTTTCAAAATAAAAGAGACTCCTGTTCAATGTGTTTTCAAAATAAAAGGGACTCCTGATCAATGTGTTTTCAAAATAAAAGAGACCCCTGTTCAATGTGTTTTCAAAATAAAAGAGACTCCTGATCAATGTGTTTTCAAAATAAAAGAGACTCCTGCTCAATGTGTTTTCAAAATAAAAGAGACTCCTGTTCAATGTGTTTTCAAAATAAAAGAGACTCCTGTTCAATGTGTTTTCAAAATAAAAGAGACTCCTGATCAATGTGTTTTCAAAATAAAAGAGACTCCTGATCAATGTGTTTTCAAAATAAAAGAGACTCCTGCTCAATGTGTTTTCAAAATAAAAGAGACTCCTGTTCAATGTGTTTTCAAAATAAAAGAGACTCCTGTTCAATGTGTTTTCAAAATAAAAGAGACTCCTGCTCAATGTGTTTTCAAAATAAAAGAGACTCCTGTTCAATGTGTTCAAAATAAAAGAGACTCCTGTTCAATGTGTTTTCAAAATAAAAGACTCCTGTTCAATGTGTTTTCAAAATAAAAGAGACTCCTGCTCAATGTGTTTTCAAAATAAAAGAGACTCCCGTTCAATGTGTTTTCAAAATAAAAGAGACTCCTGTTCAATGTGTTTTCAAAATAAAAGAGACTCCTGTTCAATGTGTTTCCAAAATAAAAGAGACTCCTGCTCAAAGTGTTTTCAAAATAAAAGAGACTCCTGCTCAAAGTGTTTTCAAAATAAAAGAGACTCCTGCTCAAAGTGTTTTCAAAATAAAAGAGACTCCTGCTCAAAGTGTTTTCAAAATAAAAGAGACTCCTGCTCAATGTGTTTTCAAAATAAAAGAGACTCCTGCTCAATGTGTTTTCAAAATAAAAGAGACTCCTGCTCAATGTGTTTTCAAAATAAAAGAGACTCCTGTTCAATGTGTTCAAAATAAAAGAGACTCCTGTTCAATGTGTTTTCAAAATAAAAGACTCCTGTTCAATGTGTTTTCAAAATAAAAGAGACTCCTGCTCAATGTGTTTTCAAAATAAAAGAGACTCCCGTTCAATGTGTTTTCAAAATAAAAGAGACTCCTGTTCAATGTGTTTTCAAAATAAAAGAGACTCCTGTTCAATGTGTTTCCAAAATAAAAGAGACTCCTGCTCAAAGTGTTTTCAAAATAAAAGAGACTCCTGCTCAAAGTGTTTTCAAAATAAAAGAGACTCCTGCTCAAAGTGTTTTCAAAATAAAAGAGACTCCTGCTCAAAGTGTTTTCAAAATAAAAGAGACTCCTGCTCAATGTGTTTTCAAAATAAAAGAGACTCCTGCTCAATGTGTTTTCAAAATAAAAGAGACTCCTGCTCAAAGTGTTTTTTATATGCACATAGAGGCCGACAGATGTCTCTTACCTGGACTATGACAGGTGTGATGGAGCCACTGAAGAGCAGAGTGAAGGTCAGCAGCTGGTAACACAACACACACCTGAAACACACCATCAATCATCTATAATCCATAATCTATAATCACACAACACACACCTGTAAGACACCATCAATCATCTATAATCCATAATCTATAATCACACAACACACACCTGAAACACACCATCAATCATCTATAATCCATAATCTATAATCACACAACACACACCTGAAACACACCATCAATCATCTATAATCTATAATCTATAAAGTTTCTTGTTAGTTTGTTTACCTGCTGAGAGTTTCTTGCTTGTCATTGGTCGACAGGGCAGCCAATAACACATCACCTATCACCTTCTTTATTTGCCCCAAGGCATCATGGGAAGTGGGCGGGCCCAGCCTCTGCAGCAGGAAGTTCCTGAGCTGAAGAGCAAAAAATATATGTATGTAATATAGAAAAACTACTTTTCACGAAAAAAAAACGTCCAGGTGTTTTACCTTTATGGGCCGTCCCCGCTGCTCCTGATTGGTCATCACCACGCTGATGTCATGCAGGAAGGAAGTCAGCGGCTTCACTGACGTCACCAGTACATAAGTATTCACCATGGCAACCAGAGCAGGAGGCGGAGCTCTGGCAGGTGAGTGTCTGACAGAAGAAGAAGAAACAGTAAACACACAGACAGGTGATCACACTGAAGCTCACCTGGTTGAAGCAATATTCTCACCTGTCGGCTCCCGCTGGGTCCTGAGGAACCTGAAGCTTCTGATTGGTCAATCCACAGGCATGTGGCATCATGGGTAATTCAGAACCTGAGACAGTGGAACAGAAACAGGTATGTGAGTCTTTGTCAGCTTCAAAATAAACTTTATTTAAAAATAATTTACACATAAAAGTCTCAGGTGAAGCTATCTTGAATGGCAGTGGGATTTTATTTTGAAAAAAGTAAATAACTCATCTGATTGGACGAGTAAGGATCATGTGACTCACCTGGACAGGTAACGTCTGAACTGTTTCCTGCGTGCTTCACCTGGACAGGTCACGTGTGAACTGTTTCCTGCGTGCTTCACCTGGACAGGTAACGTGTGAACTGTTTCCTGCGTGCTTCACCTGGACAGGTAACGTGTGAACTGTTTCCTGCGTGCTTCACCTGGACAGGTAACGTGTGAACTGTTTCCTGCGTGCTTCACCTGGACAGGTAACGTGTGAACTGTTTCCTGCGTGCTTCACCTGGACAGGTAACGTGTGAACTGTTTCCTGCGTGCTTCACCTGGACAGGTAACGTGTGAACTGTTTCCTGCGTGCTTCACCTGGACAGGTAACGTGTGAACTGTTTCCTGCGCGCTTCACCTGGACAGGTAACGTGTGAACTGTTTCCTGCGTGCTTCACCTGGACAGGTAACATGTGAACTGTTTCCTGCGTGCTTCACCTGGACAGGTAACATGTGAACTGTTTCCTGCGTGCTTCACCTGGACAGGTAACATGTGAACTGTTTCCTGTGTGCTTCACCTGGACAGGTAACATGTGAACTGTTTCCTGTGTGCTTCACCTGGACAGGTAACGTGTGAACTGTTTCCTGCGTGATTCACCTGGACAGGTAACATGTGAACTGTTTCCTGCGTGATTCACCTGGACAGGTAACATGTGAACTGTTTCCTGTGTGCTTCACCTGGACAAGTAACATGTGAACTGTTTCCTGCGTGCTTCACCTGGACAGGTAACATGTGAACTGTTTCCTGCGTGCTTCACCTGGACAGGTAACATGTGAACTGTTTCCTGCGTGCTTCACCTGGACAGGTAACATGTGAACTGTTTCCTGTGTGCTTCACCTGGACAGGTAACATGTGAACTGTTTCCTGTGTGCTTCACCTGGACAGGTAACGTGTGAACTGTTTCCTGCGTGATTCACCTGGACAGGTAACATGTGAACTGTTTCCTGCGTGATTCACCTGGACAGGTAACATGTGAACTGTTTCCTGTGTGCTTCACCTGGACAAGTAACATGTGAACTGTTTCCTGCGTGACTCACCTGGACAAGTAACATGTGAACTGTTTCCTGCGTGACTCACCTGTCAGGTGTGATTGACTGTAGAAGTGACACAACCCTTCGCCTGCATCAGAGAACGCCTCGATGATCCGGGGCAACAAGTTCACCTGAGGACACAGAGACACAGGTGAGTCTAGAAGGTGAGTCTAGAAGAACTCAGGTGAAACCATGTGACTCTGATGGACAGGTGAGTCTCACCGTCTGATGATGCTGCAGGTGAGAGAAGGAAACTCTCCTGAGACAGCTTCTCTCTGAACTACTGAGACACACCAACAGGCTCCACCCCCTCACACCTGTAACAGAGAGACACAGACAGGAAGTGACAACTGTAAACATGGAGGGAAGTCTCTAACAACAAACTGATCATCATGATGTCAGAAAACAGAGGGGTGGACTCCAGAAATGACAAAAGACTTTAACGACAAAACACTTGAGAGAGAGAGAGAGAGAGAGAGAGAGAGAGAGAGAGAGAGAGAGAGAGAGAGAGAGAGAGAGAGAGAGAGAGAGAGAGAGAGAGAGAGAGAGAGAGAGAGAGAGAGAGAGAGAGAGAGAGAGAGAGAGAGAGAGAGAGAGAGAGAGAGAGAGAGAGAGAGAGAGAGAGAGAGAGAGAGAGAGAGAGCAGCCTGTCATAACAAACGTGTGACCAAATATGGGCAGAGGAAACATGTGGAAGTGATTGTGCAGGAAACAGGAAGCCTGCTGCTGAGGTTTAACCAAACATTCCACTGTGTTCTCTGGAGAGAAGTTCCTCCTTAAAAACACAGACATGAGAGAGCAGCAACGCTACAGAGCAACATTATAGAGTCACTTTACAGAGCAATGTATAAATAATAAGTACATAAAACCATATGGACTGAACCACATGATCACATGGTTCAGTCCACCACTGATGGACTGAACCATGTGAGTGAAGATCAGCTGTTCAGTCTGTGATTCATGAAGGTTATAAAAGTCTCTTTCTTCTTCTTCTTCTTCACCTGCTGGTAGAAACATCAGGCCCCGCCCCCCTCTGTGTACTCAGCTGTCAATCATCAGACACACCTGTTGTTTACGCTGTGACCTGGTCAGTAACTGAACAAACAGCTGACTCATCAACGATAGTGGATCCTCATCAAGGTTCTGGACCACATGCTGGTCTGCTGAGCCCTGAAGCTCCGACCCCACAAAACTACACCCAGTGTGAGGAAGATGACGGTGATGAAGGTTTGTCATAGTGACATCATAGTCACATGATTCTGTCACTTTAAAAAGTGTGTTTACGTTCTGACCTGCAGCTGCTCTGTTAGTGGGACAGGAAGTCTCCACCCAGCAGTAAACCACACACACACACACACAGACACACACACACGCACGCACACACACACACACAGACACACACACACACACACACACACACACACACACACAGACACACACACAGACACACACACACACACACACACACACAGACACACACACACTCACAGACACACACACACACACTCACACACAGACACACCACACACACACACACACACACACACACAGACACACACACACGCACGCACACACACACACAGACACACACACACGCACGCACACACAGACACACACACACGCACGCACACACACACACACAGACACACACACACACACACACACAGACACACACACACGCACGCACACACACACACACAGACACACACACACACACACACACAGACACACACACACTCACAGACACACACACACACACTCACACACAGACACACCACACACACACACACACACACACACACAGACACACACACACACACACACACCACACAGACACACACACACACACACACACACAGACACACACACACACACACTCACAGACACACACACACAGACACACACACACACACAGACACACACACACACACAGACACACACACACTCACAGACACTCACACACAGACACACCACACTCACACACACAGACACACACACACTCACAGACACTCACACACAGACACACCACACTCACACACACAGACACACACACACTCACAGACACTCACACACAGACACACCACACTCACACACACAGACACACACACACTCACACACACAGACACACACACTCACACACACACCACACACACACACCACACTCACACATACACACTCACACACACACAGACACACACACACTCACACACAGACTCACACACACACACACACTCACACACACAGACACACACACTCACACACACGCACCACAC
>JAFEUB010001376.1:405000-427500 GCA_024529925.1 Ophthalmolycus amberensis | reverse complement strand
CTACAGGGCCCTCTAGTGTCTGGAGGAGGAGGCTACAGGGCCCTCTAGTGTCTGGAGGAGGAGGCTACAGGGCCCCCTAGTGTCTGGAGGAGGAGGCTACAGGGCCCTCTAGTGTCTGGAGGAGGAGGCTACAGGGCCCTCTAGTGTCTGGAGGAGGCTACAGGGCCCCTAGTGTCTGGAGGAGGAGGCTACAGGGCCCCCTGGTGTCTGGAGGAGGAGGCTACAGGGCCCTCTAGTGTCTGGAGGAGGCTACAGGGCCCCTGGTGTCTGGAGGAGGAGGCTACAGGGCCCCCTGGTGTCTGGAGGAGGAGGCTACAGGGCCCCCTGGTGTCTGGAGGAGGAGGCTACAGGGCCCCTGGTGTCTGGAGGAGGCTACAGGGCCCTCTAGTGTCTGGAGGAGGCTACAGGGCCCCTGGTGTCTGGAGGAGGAGGCTACAGGGCCCCCTGGTGTCTGGAGGAGGAGGCTACAGGGCCCCCTGGTGTCTGGAGGAGGAGGCTACAGGGCCCCTGGTGTCTGGAGGAGGCTACAGGGCCCTCTAGTGTCTGGAGGAGGCTACAGGGCCCCTGGTGTCTGGAGGAGGCTACAGGGCCCCTGGTGTCTGGAGGAGGCTACAGGGCCCTCTAGTGTCTGGAGGAGGAGGCTACAGGGCCCCTGGTGTCTGGAGGAGGCTACAGGGCCCTCTAGTGTCTGGAGGAGGCTACAGGGCCCCTGGTGTCTGGAGGAGGCTACAGGGCCCCTGGTGTCTGGAGGAGGCTACAGGGCCCCTGGTGTCTGGAGGAGGCTACAGGGCCCTCTAGTGTCTGGAGGAGGCTACAGGGCCCTCTAGTGTCTGGAGGAGGCTACAGGGCCCTCTAGTGTCTGGAGGAGGCTACAGGGCCCTCTAGTGTCTGGAGGAGGCTACAGGGCCCTCTAGTGTCTGGAGGAGGCTACAGGGCCCTCTAGTGTCTGGAGGAGGCTACAGGGCCCCTGGTAAAGGGACCTTTGGTGCTCCTTGATGTAGCTTCACATGTTCGCTGTGTTGCAGAAATAACTGAAGGATTCTTTCAGGACTTCAGTGGATTATTACAGCCCGTCACATGTGAACAGGACCATGAAGCGTCGTCCACACGGTGACTCGCTTCATATGTGACGTGTTGAACCTTCACTCGTCACAGAGAGCAGCTGAGGCTGATGATGCTGTTCAACACTGAATGAAGTGACTCACGTCACCTGTGAACTCTCTTCTTCATCAGCTGCTTCAGCTTCACGTGTTGGACAACATCGCCATCATGTGGACAGACGGAGCAACAGCAGCTTCACAGGCTTCAGTTACAACTGGAAACCGCAGAGGGCACACACACACACTATCACCAGGGTGGAGCCCCCTGGTGGCCTCAGGCTGTAATCGCAGCACTACTTTACTTCTCTACTAAACATCCTTTAATCCATAAACATTGTGTTCTCTGCTGCAGAAGGGAATGATGTTACAGATGCTTCATCTTCACATTAATAAAAAGATAATTGATTGATTTCTTGTTGGACGAATCGATGACATCGTTAAGTGATTAAACTAAGATTCACAGATCACAACATTAGTCATTCTGCTGCTTCTTTGTGTTGTCAATAAAGTTTAATCAGCGTCTGAACTCATGAAAAACAGTCAAAGTAAAGTCAACAGATACAAAACATCTGGATCATTTTATTGGACCTTTTATCTTTCACACATCTGGGACACAGACAGACACCCTGCTCACACCTGGCATGAAGCTACAGGTGTGTGTGTGTGAGAAACTAAAGGAACGATCAAAACACCTTAAAGTTGCTCGTAGCTGCCGGGAGCCTTTGAGCAACACTGGAGTTAAATCTTTCTTTCTCTCTTTTAATTTAATGAAAACGTTCTAAAGACTAACTGGTTAAAAACAACAACAAACATCTGGTCAGAGAGAGAGAGAGAGAGCGAGAGAGACATGTTCTTGGTGAAGACGGTGTCTTCCGGACTTGTAGTCCAACAGCTCATGTCTGTAGTTTTCTAACCACAGAGGAAGAAAAGCTCCGGCTCTGAGATTAATGAAGTCTGAGTTAAGAAATTATAAAATTAAATCAAAATGAATTCTCGACTTTGTGTAAATGAAGTCAGATTTAAGTCTGAATTGTGTTTATTGAATGAAGTCAGGATTCATGAAGACAAACTAAAGTCTATCAATCTTTAGGATTTGGAGGAAAACAAAAGTGTGAATTCTGAAATATTTATGACTTTCTAAGAAACAAAGGATTTAAAGTGAAACAGATTATTATCAAAATGAAATCATAAATAAGTCAGAGTTTAGTTCCTCTAAAGCCTGACGTGAGTTTTTAAACATAGAAACAAACAAAGACTTTAATCTCAGAACTGGAGGAGCAGCCTGGTGAGGTCAGAATCCAACATGGCCGACGGGCGCGGGGGGGGGGGGGTCCTATTTGTGGCGGCTGCCTCTCCTCTTCATGGCCACCGTACACTGAGGACAGAACCACTTCCCTTTGGGGGCCTCGGTCAGACCCACACAGCCGTAGTGGAACCACTCGATGGGGCACTGAGGGACCATCAGTGACATCATTCACATCAATCATTAACGTTCTATTGATTAGAATCAATCAGCAGAATATGTAGTTTATAAAACACATTTAATAAATGTTGCTGTGGAATCTAATTCTACTAATAAGTTAATAATGACACTTACATCCGTGTTATCACAGCCGACCATTTCTCCATAAGACACCTGCAACCGAAGCATCGCATGATTATTACACTTCATAGATCACCGGGACTCGTACCCGTTACAGACGCGGTGTCGGGGCTCGTACCCGTTACAGACGCGGTGTCGGGGCTCGTACCCGTTACAGACGCGGTGTCGGGGCTCGTACCCGTTACAGACGCGGTGTCGGGGCTCGTACCCGTTACAGACGCGGTGTCGGGGCTCGTACCCGTTACAGACGCAGTGTCGGGACTCGTACCCGGTACAGACGCGGTGTCGGGACTCGTACCCGGTACAGACGCGGTGTCGGGACTCGTACCCGTTACAGACGCGGTGTCGGGACTCGTACCCGGTACAGACGCGGTGTCGGGGCTCGTACCCGGTACAGACGCGGTGTCGGGGCTCGTACCCGGTACAGACGCGGTGTCGGGGCTCGTACCCGTTACAGACGCGGTGTCGGGGCTCGTACCCGGTACAGACGCGGTGTCGGGGCTCGTACCCGTTACAGACGCGGTGTCGGGGCTCGTACCCGGTACAGACGCGGTGTCGGGGCTCGTACCCGGTACAGACGCGGTGTCGGGGCTCGTACCCGGTACAGACGCGGTGTCGGGGCTCGTACCCGGTACAGACGCGGTGTCGGGGCTCGTACCCGTTACAGACGCGGTGTCGGGGCTCGTACCCGGTACAGACGCGGTGTCGGGGCTCGTACCCGGTACAGACGCGGTGTCGGGGCTCGTACCCGTTACAGACGCGGTGTCGGGGCTCGTACCCGGTACAGACGCGGTGTCGGGGCTCGTACCCGGTACAGACGCGGTGTCGGGGCTCGTACCCGTTACAGACGCGGTGTCGGGGCTCGTACCCGGTACAGACGCGGTGTCGGGGCTCGTACCCGGTACAGACGCGGTGTCGGGGCTCGTACCCGTTACAGACGCGGTGTCGGGGCTCGTACCCGTTACAGACGCGGTGTCGGGGCTCGTACCCGGTACAGACGCGGTGTCGGGGCTCGTACCCGTTACAGACGCGGTGTCGGGGCTCGTACCCGGTACAGACGCGGTGTCGGGGCTCGTACCCGGTACAGACGCGGTGTCGGGGCTCGTACCCGTTACAGACGCGGTGTCGGGGCTCGTACCCGTTACAGACGCGGTGTCGGGGCTCGTACCCGGTACAGACGCGGTGTCGGGACTCGTACCCGTTACAGACGCGGTGTCGGGACTCGTACCCGGTACAGACGCGGTGTCGGGGATCGTACCCGGTACAGACGCGGTGTCGGGACTCGTACCCGTTACAGACGCGGTGTCGGGACTCGTACCCGGTACAGACGCGGTGTCGGGACTCGTACCCGTTACAGACGCGGTGTCGGGACTCGTACCCGTTACAGACGCGGTGTCGGGGCTCGTACCCGTTACAGACGCGGTGTCGGGACTCGTACCCGTTACAGACGCGGTGTCGGGACTCGTACCCGTTACAGACGCGGTGTCGGGACTCGTACCCGGTACAGACGCGGTGTCGGGACTCGTACCCGGTACAGACGCGGTGTCGGGACTCGTACCCGTTACAGACGCGGTGTCGGGACTCGTACCCGGTACAGACGCGGTGTCGGGGCTCGTACCCGTTACAGACGCGGTGTCGGGGCTCGTACCCGGTACAGACGCGGTGTCGGGGCTCGTACCCGTTACAGACGCGGTGTCGGGGCTCGTACCCGGTACAGACGCGGTGTCGGGACTCGTACCCGTTACAGACGCGGTGTCGGGACTCGTACCCGGTACAGACGCGGTGTCGGGGCTCGTACCCGTTACAGACGCGGTGTCGGGGCTCGTACCCGGTACAGACGCGGTGTCGGGGCTCGTACCCGTTACAGACGCGGTGTCGGGGCTCGTACCCGGTACAGACGCGGTGTCGGGGCTCGTACCCGGTACAGACGCGGTGTCGGGGCTCGTACCCGGTACAGACGCGGTGTCGGGGCTCGTACCCGTTACAGACGCGGTGTCGGGGCTCGTACCCGGTACAGACGCGGTGTCGGGGCTCGTACCCGTTACAGACGCGGTGTCGGGGCTCGTACCCGTTACAGACGCGGTGTCGGGGCTCGTACCCGGTACAGACGCGGTGTCGGGACTCGTACCCGTTACAGACGCGGTGTCGGGACTCGTACCCGGTACAGACGCGGTGTCGGGACTCGTACCCGTTACAGACGCGGTGTCGGGACTCGTACCCGTTACAGACGCGGTGTCGGGACTCGTACCCGTTACAGACGCGGTGTCGGGACTCGTACCCGGTACAGACGCGGTGTCGGGGCTCGTACCCGTTACAGACGCGGTGTCGGGGCTCGTACCCGGTACAGACGCGGTGTCGGGGCTCGTACCCGGTACAGACGCGGTGTCGGGGCTCGTACCCGTTACAGACGCGGTGTCGGGGCTCGTACCCGGTACAGACGCGGTGTCGGGGCTCGTACCCGGTACAGACGCGGTGTCGGGACTCGTACCCGGTACAGACGCGGTGTCGGGGCTCGTACCCGTTACAGACGCGGTGTCGGGACTCGTACCCGGTACAGACGCGGTGTCGGGACTCGTACCCGGTACAGACGCGGTGTCGGGACTCGTACCCGTTACAGACGCGGTGTCGGGACTCGTACCCGTTACAGACGCGGTGTCGGGACTCGTACCCGGTACAGACGCGGTGTCGGGACTCGTACCCGGTACAGACGCGGTGTCGGGACTCGTACCCGGTACAGACGCGGTGTCGGGACTCGTACCCGTTACAGACGCGGTGTCGGGACTCGTACCCGTTACAGACGCGGTGTCGGGACTCGTACCCGGTACAGACGCGGTGTCGGGACTCGTACCCGGTACAGACGCGGTGTCGGGACTCGTACCCGTTACAGACGCGGTGTCGGGACTCGTACCCGGTACAGACGCGGTGTCGGGACTCGTACCCGTTACAGACGCGGTGTCGGGACTCGTACCCGGTACAGACGCGGTGTCGGGACTCGTACCCGGTACAGACGCGGTGTCGGGGCTCGTACCCGTTACAGACGCGGTGTCGGGACTCGTACCCGGTACAGACGCGGTGTCGGGACTCGTACCCGGTACAGACGCGGTGTCGGGACTCGTACCCGTTACAGACGCGGTGTCGGGACTCGTACCCGTTACAGACGCGGTGTCGGGACTCGTACCCGGTACAGACGCGGTGTCGGGACTCGTACCCGGTACAGACGCGGTGTCGGGACTCGTA
The DNA here is from genome assembly GCA_024529925.1 of Ophthalmolycus amberensis. NCBI lineage: Eukaryota > Metazoa > Chordata > Actinopteri > Perciformes > Zoarcidae > Ophthalmolycus > Ophthalmolycus amberensis. The sequence goes on along the minus strand of JAFEUB010001376.1, from coordinate 421,560 downwards.
CCCGGTACAGACGCGGTGTCGGGACTCGTACCCGTTACAGACGCGGTGTCGGGACTCGTACCCGTTACAGACGCGGTGTCGGGACTCGTACCCGTTACAGACGCGGTGTCGGGACTCGTACCCGGTACAGACGCGGTGTCGGGACTCGTACCCGGTACAGACGCGGTGTCGGGACTCGTACCCGTTACAGACGCGGTGTCGGGACTCGTACCCGGTACAGACGCGGTGTCGGGACTCGTACCCGTTACAGACGCGGTGTCGGGACTCGTACCCGTTACAGACGCGGTGTCGGGACTCGTACCCGGTACAGACGCGGTGTCGGGGCTCGTACCCGTTACAGACGCGGTGTCGGGGCTCGTACCCGGTACAGACGCGGTGTCGGGGCTCGTACCCGGTACAGACGCGGTGTCGGGGCTCGTACCCGTTACAGACGCGGTGTCGGGGCTCGTACCCGGTACAGACGCGGTGTCGGGGCTCGTACCCGGTACAGACGCGGTGTCGGGACTCGTACCCGGTACAGACGCGGTGTCGGGACTCGTACCCGGTACAGACGCGGTGTCGGGACTCGTACCCGGTACAGACGCGGTGTCGGGACTCGTACCCGTTACAGACGCGGTGTCGGGACTCGTACCCGTTACAGACGCGGTGTCGGGACTCGTACCCGGTACAGACGCGGTGTCGGGACTCGTACCCGGTACAGACGCGGTGTCGGGACTCGTACCCGTTACAGACGCGGTGTCGGGACTCGTACCCGGTACAGACGCGGTGTCGGGACTCGTACCCGTTACAGACGCGGTGTCGGGACTCGTACCCGGTACAGACGCGGTGTCGGGGCTCGTACCCGTTACAGACGCGGTGTCGGGGCTCGTACCCGGTACAGACGCGGTGTCGGGGCTCGTACCCGGTACAGACGCGGTGTCGGGGCTCGTACCCGTTACAGACGCGGTGTCGGGGCTCGTACCCGGTACAGACGCGGTGTCGGGGCTCGTACCCGTTACAGACGCGGTGTCGGGGCTCGTACCCGTTACAGACGCGGTGTCGGGGCTCGTACCCGTTACAGACGCGGTGTCGGGGCTCGTACCCGGTACAGACGCGGTGTCGGGGCTCGTACCCGGTACAGACGCGGTGTCGGGGCTCGTACCCGTTACAGACGCGGTGTCGGGGCTCGTACCTGGTTACAGATGCAGTATCGGGGCTCGTTGGGGTCGTAGGTCCAGTCCACCTGGCTGTTGGCCTCGGCCTCAGGCAGCGCTGAGGCCTGCTGGGAAAGCTCCTGGGCCAGTGCTGACGATGAAGAGCATGACGACAGAGAGGAAGAGGAGGACGATGAAGAGGACTGATGGTTGGAAGACTTGATGCTGCTTCTGGAAAAACAGGAAGACGAGACGGTGAGGAACGTTTGACATCAACACTAGCTGGTACAAATATCTGTCAGATGTATCAACAGAGACGTACTTCTGTCCTACTTGTACACATTTATTATGTTTATATGTATATTTATATAATTTTAGAGATGCTTGCATCCGTCAGGTTTATACTTTCGTCATAGATGTTTGTAGTTGATTATGAAGACGCCCGGTTGAGGACCAGGATCTCCTGATGGAGCCACAAGAACTACAGCAGCACCATCTCAACTCAAGTCATCATGACTCTGCCTCTTAAATGCAGGTGTGTGTGTGGCTGCCTTACTTGGACTTGCGCCCCCTGGAGTCGGAGGCCGTGGTGGGGGTGAGGGTCTGGGTGAGGGTGGAGGCCAGAGCGGAGGAGGAGTATCCGGTGTTTTCTCGGGACAAAGTGAACTCTCGGCCGAGCTGGAAGTCGTTGTTCTTGATGGCTTCGTAGCTCGCTTTCAGACTGGACGTCCTCCTGCCCTCCTTCATCTGAACAGAGAAATGAAACGTAACAGCTGACGTCTTCAAATGTCTCGTTTTATACAAACCAACAGCACGACACTATGTATCATGTGTAGGGTTGGGTACCGAAACTCGGTGCCAACATGGCACCGGTTCCTATACGTCCGGTATCTACCGGACCCAAACGCAACGCAGATTTCGGTGCCTGAGCCGATTGAAATACTTTTTTGACACTACTCTGATGACTCCGTCCTGGCAGCAGGACTCGGTCCTCCGCTCCTCACTCATAGTATTATTACAACGGGGTACTTAGCGCTGCCGCTCATAAGCACATACATAAATCGTTTTAGCACCGGTATCGGAAAAAACCCAAACGATACCCAACCCTAATCATGTGTGTGTGTGTGTGTGTGTGTGAGAGAGAGTCTCCTCACCTGTGCTGTGGCCTGGACAGCCTGAGCAGCAGCCATGGTGATGGCCCCGGCTCCGGCCCCGGGCCCGGCCGGCAGAGAGCTCAGGTTGTAGGAGGCCAGAGGCTGAGAGGAGTTCACACTGTACACGTTGTTAGTGGCCGAGGACGTGCTGTTAGTACGGCAGCCTGTCGGGGACACAAGTCATGGTGAGAACACACACACGAACACACACACACACACACACACACATACACACACACACACACAGTTACCTGGCGTGTTCTCCTTGGAGGCGTCGGATGTTAGCGTGGACAGCAGAGCTTCAGACTTGAACTTCTTCTCTGGAACGTGTTCGGTGGTGTGGTGAACAGGAGCGCTGTACTTCCTCTCTGCTCAGACACAAACACAAACTGTGAGCTCTGATGATGATGGACCACATGTATTCAGAGGGTCTCAATACTCACTCTCAGTGCTGGTGTGAGAGTGGACGTGATGGTTGTTGACCGGCTGAGACGGACTGTCCATCTCTAAAGACCCTGAGGAGGAGGAGGAGGAGATGAGCTTCTTCTACATAAACACATAAACACCGTCACGGTCAGAGGGACTCACGTCTCTCCAGGACCTCCGTGATGCCGGCGTTGTCGGCCTCCAGCTCCATCTTGAACTTGGCCAGTTCCTGGTCCAGTTTACGAAGGTGACGGTCCACCTGGAGAGAGAATACATTAAATACATACAGAGCAGCAGGAGTCAGTGAGGAGGAGGAGGAGTCAGTGGTTTAACTCAAGAAAGGAGTCTGGTCTGATCTTCACAGGACAGAGAGGAAGAGGACTCTCTGAAGATAAACTCACATATAAATATATATAAACCTTCAGTCAGTGTAAACAGTCACTCACCAGATCATAGATCTGATTAGCCAGCTGGACTTTCTCATCTGCATCTTCCAGAGCTTTGTAATAATCCTGAAACGCAAGTTATGAAGAATAAAACTCTTAGCCAGCTCAATAAACTGGTTATTACTCTGTTATACATTGATCGTGTTGTGTGTTATTACTCTGTTATACATTGATAGTGTTGGGTGTTATTACTCTGTTATACATTGATAGTGTTGGGTGTTATTACTCTGTTATACATTGATAGTGTTGGGTGTTATGAACAGTGAATGAGGTTATTACTCTGTTATACATTGATCGTGTTGTGTTATTACTCTGTTATACATTGATCGTGTTGTGTGTTATTACTCTGTTATACATTTATAGTGTTGGGTGTTATTACTCTGTTATACATTGATAGTGTTGGGTGTTATGAACAGTGAATGAGGTTATTACTCTGTTATACATTGATCATGTTGTGTGTTATTACTCTGTTATATATTGATCGTGTTGTATGTTATTACTCTGTTATACATTGATAGTGTTGGGTGTTATTACTCTGTTATACATTGATCGTGTTGCGTTATTACTGTTATACATTGATCGTGTTGTGTGTTATTACTCTGTTATACATTCATCGTGTTGTGTGTTATTAATCTGTTATACATTGATAGTGTTGGGTGTTATTACTCTGTTATACATTGATCGTGTTGTGTGTTATTACTGTTATACATTGATCGTGTTGTGTGTTATTACTCTGTTATACATTGATCGTGTTGTGTGTCATTACTCTGTTATACATTGATCGTGTTGTGTTATTACTCTGTTGTACATTGATCGTGTTGTGTGTTATTACTCTGTTATACATTGATAGTGTTGGGTGTTATTACTCTGTTATACATTGATAGTGTAGTGTTGGGTGTTATTACTCTGTTATACATTGATAGTGTTGGGTGTTATGAACAGTGAATGAGGTTATTACTCTGTTATACATTGATCGTGTTGTGTGTTATTACTCTGTTATACATTGATCGTGTTGTGTGTCATTACTGTTATACATTGATCGTGTTGTGTGTCATTACTCTATTATACATTGATCGTGTTGTGTGTCATTACTCTGTTATACATTGATAGTGTTGTGTGTTATTACTCTGTTATACATTGATAGTGTTGTGTGTTATTACTCTGTTATACATTGATCGTGTTGCGTTATTACTCTGCTATACATTGATCGTGTTGCGTTATTACTCTGTTATACATTGATCGTGTTGTGTGTTATTACTCTGTTATACATTGATCGTGTTGTGTGTTATTACTGTTATACATTGATCGTATTGTGTGTTATTAATCTGTTATACATTGATAGTGTTGGGTGTTATTACTCTGTTATACATTGATCGTGTTGTGTGTTATTACTGTTATACATTGATCGTGTTGTGTGTCATTACTGTTATACATTGATCGTGTTGTGTGTTATTACTGTTATACATTGATCGTGTTGTGTGTTATTACTCTGTTATACATTGATCGTGTTGTGTGTTATTACTCTGTTATACATTGATAGTGTTGTGTTATTACTCTGTTATACATTGATAGTGTTGTGTGTTATTACTCTGTTATACATTGATCGTGTTGTGTTATTACTCTGTTATACAGTGATAGTGTTGGGTGTTATGAACTGACCTTCTTAATGACCTCCATCTGCTCTTCTCTCCACTCCGGTTTGTTCTTCTTGGCGTCGACAAAGAACTCGATGACCTTCTGCTCCAGCTGATCGGTGGCGTCTGAGAACATAAAAACACATAAAACGACTAACTCAAAGTAGAAAAACACACAGAGGTATTTATATTCTTTACTTTATAATAAATAACCTCTGGACAAATCAATCACACAACTATGTTTGTTTAAATCTCTGCACTATTGTGTAGTTAGATAATATTACTAAATAATTAATATCAGAGTAAACAATAGTGAGAATATTATGTTCTTACAGTTTATTTATGATGTGTTCTTATTCAAGAGATATAACATATTATCATATATTAATGTTTATTCTCATGTTATTAGATTGTTTCATTTAATGACATGTTTTGATTAATTTCTCACTTTAACATTTTATTCTTTAGATTCAATGAGTTCCATAATATTTTATGTCACCTTTATGTATTTTAACAAGTAATCTGAACCTCTATTATTGATTTGATCTATCGGGTTATAATCAGGGGATCCGTTATTAGGCGTAACCGGATATAAACAGGTGGTGTGCAGCAAAAAAAGCTCCGGTGTTAACTACATCCGATCTGTTAGCCGGCTAAGCTAACAAGCTAATTAGAAGTCTGACGGTTAAATAGTGTTTTACTGAGACGTTAGCTTTCGCTAAACCGGGTGTTTAACGTCAATCCTCTGTGTGTGTGTGGACACCGGAGATATCTGCCGTTAACCGGCGGTGCTTTACGTTACGTACTCTGAACCTGCAGGTCCATCTCTCTCATTTCCGTAAACCTGTCTCGGAGGTCCATGGGAAGCTGCTCGATCACTACCAACAAGAGGAGAAGAAGAAAAAAAAGAGCCGTTAGCCACCTAGCTCGCGCGGCTAACGGCCGGAGCCGCGAATTAACACACATTTAACGCGGGAAAAGCGCCAAAAAAAGCCTCCGTCGCTTAGTAACGTCCCATACTCACTCTCGAGGTAATCCTCCAGGTACAACATGGCGGAACAGTTTGAGTTTTGAGGCGTTTTACTGAAACAATTTTCTTCTTTCAATATGGCGTCGCTCGTCTTCTCTTCAGACAAGAAAAATACGCCAAGAAATCGAGGTCGGAGCTTGTGACGCACACGGGCTGCCGGTGTTCTGATTGGTTGAAACTCACGCGGGGGCGTTGAGTTGTGTTCTCAGAGCCAGATGCCTCATGGGAGATGTAGTTCGTTACATGCGTAGCTCGTTTCTTTTGTATAAAAACCCTAAAATCAGTCCCCGACATATTTTTATTTAAATGACTTATATATTTTATTATTATATCAGGAGTAAACACATTTACCAATGATATTATTCTATGTTTCATGATACCGCTCATAATTAACTCCATCATTCCCCTTCATCTCTTTGTCTTCTATTTAGAACAACTCAACGTGTCTTTGTTGTATTTATTATTGTAATGTTGTGTATATTGTATACTTTATGTATATATTTACTGGAGGTGAAACTAAACATTTCAATAAAGACTGACGATACGTGACAAATACATTAAATAAAGCTGGAAACCTGAGATGTGGTCAAATCTATATTCAAAAGATAAACTTGAGATTTAACGATGTAGTGAAATACCACAACATGGGCTCCTGACGTTGTGTTGCTGATAATAATTAGAAAAAATAATTACAAAAGATAAAAAAACAAATCACAATAACAAATATGAAACATATTTAGATAATATTCTGTGAAATCTACACAGAAACCCTAACCCATTTATGACGTGTTGTTATTCAATATATAATATATATAACATCATATATTGGTGTTTCTGTTCATGTTATCATGGTTTTAAATAGTGTATTGTTTAATTTACATGTTTTGATTCTTTTCTCACTTTAACAAGTTTTTCTTTAGATTCAGTGAGTTTCACATCATTTCTAATTCACCGTTATTTCAATAAGTAATATAAACCTCTATTATTGATTTAATATTCCACATACTAATACAAGTATAAATACTGTATCTCTCATGTAGTTTATGTACATACTAATGTACTAAAAGTATAAATACTGTATCTCTCATAGTTTGTGTCCCTGAACGCATCTCGTCCTCCTCTGTGTCTCTTGAACACAACAACAAGCTCTGCGGCTCTGGAGGCGGACACATTCCTCTGTCCTCCCCCAGGACCGCTGACAGACGGGGGGAGGGAAGCCCGCATTTAATTAGTGAGGAGGAGGAGGGAGAAGAAGAAGAAGAAGCGGCAGGACGGTCCGGGACAGCCCCCCCCCCCTTTCCAGTGCCCACAAACTCTGCGGACTTCATCTCGACCGTTCGGCGCTGTGACGCAGCGGAACGTTGACGCGTAAAGTCAGACTTGTGAGGATTTAACGCGCACTAGCGGACGTTTGAGACGTTATTTGGTGTTACATTCTAGCTTTTCATCGCTGGAGTTTCAGTGAGAACTTGTTGGATCACATAACTACTGAAGTGTGAGCGCGTGACTCCGTGTAGAGCCGTGCTTTTTAAACCGACCACTAAGTGAGTGATGACGGATCTGGAAACGTCGGCGCCGCCGCGCGCTCCACCATCCCGGCGGGGTTCAGAGGGAAAGTAAGAAACCACCTGTTGTGGAAGCTTTTTTTCCCGGAGCTTCTCACGGATAAACCCGAGCTGCTGAAACCAGACTCCGGACAGAGCCGAGTCCGTCCGTGAGAGACGCGCGCACGCGTGGAGCGGAATGCCTGTATTTTTACGCACGGAGCAGAGAAGAGGCTCCGCTTTAATGAGCGATCATCTCCGCGGTCGTGTCTCCGGGCTCCGTGTTGTGTGTCTGCGGTGAGCATGTTGCCATGGTGACCCGGACTCACATGAGCAGGACGCCGGAGCTCCGTTCGGGATGGCTCGGAAGGACGCGGTGAGGTGTCTCCGGTGTCTGCTGTACGCGCTCAACCTGCTGTTCTGGGTATGATGAGATATGATCAATAATGATAGTTAAGAAGGAAGTTATTAACCAGAGATATGATCAATAATGATAGTTAAGAAGGAAGGTATTAACCAGAGATATGATCAATAATGATAGTTAAGAAGGAAGGTATTAACCAGAGATATGATCAATAATGATAGTTAAGAAGGAAGGTATTAACCAGAGATATGATCAATAATGATAGTTAAGAAGGAAGGTATTAACCAGAGATATGATCAATAATGATAGTTAAGAAGGAAGGTATTAACCAGAGATATGATCAATAATGATAGTTAAGAAGGAAGGTATTAACCAGAGATATGATCAATAATGATAGTTAAGAAGGAAGGTATTAACCAGAGATATGATCAATAATGATAGTTAAGAAGGAAGGTATTAACCAGAGATATGATCAATAATGATAGTTAAGAAGGAAGGTATTAACCAGAGATATGATCAATAATGATAGTTAAGAAGGAAGTTATTAACCAGAGATATGATCAATAATGATAGTTAACAGACATCCTGGATGTGAAACATCATCTCACTAAAACACATGAACTCGTTTCTAATCTCTTATTTCACTCCAAATGAAACTATACGTGTTTATCACAATGTGATTTACAGTGAAAGTTAAAAAAAGGTTTGGGTTGCAGTTAAAGTATAAAGTATAAAGTTAAAGTATAAAGTATGAAGTTAAAGTATAAAGTTAAAGTATAAAGTTAAAGTATAAAGTATGAAGTTAAAGTATAAAGTTAAAGTATAAAGTTAAAGTATAAAGATAAAGTATAAAGTTAAAGTATAAAGATAAAGTATGAAGTTAAAGTATAAAGTTAAAGTATAAAGTTAAAGATAAAGTATAAAGTTAAAGTATAAAGTATAAAGTATAAAGTTAAAGTATAAAGTTAAAGTATAAAGTTAAAGTATAAAGTTAAAGTATAAAGATAAAGTATAAAGTTAAAGTATAAAGTTAAAGTATAAAGATAAAGTATAAAGTTAAAGTATAAAGTTAAAGTATAAAGTTAAAGTATAAAGTTAAAGTATAAAGTTAAAGTATAAAGTTAAAGTATAAAGTTAAAGTATAAAGTATAAAGTTAAAGTATAAAGTATAAAGTTAAAGTATAAAGTATAAAGTATAAAGTTAAAGTATAAAGCTAAAGTATAAAGTTAAAGTTTAAGTATAAAGTTAAAGTTTAAGTATAAAGTTAAAGTATAAAGTTAAAGATAAAGTATAAAGTTAAAGTATAAAGTTAAAGTTAAAGTATAAAGTTAAAGTATAAAGTTAAAGTATAAAGGTAAAGTATAAAGTTAAAGATAAAGTATAAAGTATAAAGTTAAAGTATAAAGTTAAAGTATAAAGTTAAAGTTAAAGTTTAAGTATAAAGTTTAAGTATAAAGTTAAAGTATAAAGTTAAAGTATAAAGTTAAAGATAAAGTATAAAGTTAAGTATAAAGTTAAAGTTAAAGTATAAAGTTAAAGTATAAAGTTAAAGTATAAAGGTAAAGTATAAATTTAAAGATAAAGTATAAAGTATAAAGTTAAAGTATGAAGTTAAAGTTAAAGTATAAAGTTAAAGTATAAAGTTAAAGTATAAAGGTAAAGTATAAATTTAAAGATAAAGTATAAAGTATAAAGTTAAAGTATGAAGTTAAAGTTAAAGTATAAAGTTAAAGTATAAAGTTAAAGTATAAAGTTAAAGTATGAAGTTAAAGTATAAAGTTAAAGTATAAAGTTAAAGTATAAAGTTAAAGTATAAAGTTAAAGTTAAAGTATGAAGTTAAAGTATAAAGTTAAAGTTAAAGTATAAAGTTAAAGTATAAAGTTAAAGTATAAAGTTAAAGTTAAAGTATAAAGTTAAAGTATAAAGTTAAAGTATAAAGTTAAAGTATAAAGGTAAAGTATAAAGTTAAAGATAAAGTATAAAGTATAAAGTATAAAGTATAAAGTTAAAGTATAAAGTTAAAGTTAAAGTATAAAGTTAAAGTTTAAGTATAAAGTTAAAGTATAAAGTTAAAGTATAAAGTTAAAGTATAAAGTTAAAGATAAAGTATAAAGTTAAAGTATAAAGTTAAAGTATAAAGGTAAAGTATAAATTTAAAGATAAAGTATAAAGTATAAAGTTAAAGTATGAAGTTAAAGTTAAAGTATAAAGTTAAAGTATAAAGTTAAAGTATAAAGTTAAAGTATGAAGTTAAAGTATAAAGTTAAAGTTAAAGTATAAAGTTAAAGTATAAAGTTAAAGTATAAAGTTAAAGTTAAAGTTAAAGTATAAAGTTAAAGTATAAAGTTAAAGTTAAAGTATAAAGTATAAAGTTAAAGTATAAAGTATAAAGTTAAAGTATGAAGTTAAAGTATAAATTATAAAGTTAAAGTATAAAGTTAAAGTATAAAGTTAAAGTATAAAGTTAAAGTATAAAGTTAAAGTATAAAGTTAAAGTTAAAGTATAACGTTAAAGTTAAAGTTAAAGTATGAAGTTAAAGTATAAATTATAAAGTTAAAGTATAAAGTATAAAGTTAAAGTATAAAGTTAAAGTTAAAGTATAAAGTTAAAGTATAAAGTTAAAGTATAAAGGTAAAGTATAAAGTTAAAGATAAAGTATAAAGTATAAAGTTAAAGTATGAAGTTAAAGTTAAAGTATAAAGTTAAAGTATAAAGTTAAAGTATAAAGTTAAAGTATGAAGTTAAAGTATAAAGTTAAAGTTAAAGTATAAAGTTAAAGTATAAAGTTAAAGTATAAAGTTAAAGTATAAAGTTAAAGTATAAAGTTAAAGTTAAAGTATAAAGTATAAAGTTAAAGTATAAAGTATAAAGTTAAAGTATGAAGTTAAAGTATAAATTATAAAGTTAAAGTATAAAGTTAAAGTATAAAGTTAAAGTATAAAGTTAAAGTATAAAGTTAAAGTATAAAGTTAAAGTTAAAGTATAACGTTAAAGTTAAAGTATAAAGTTAAAATATAAAGTTAAAGTATAAAGTTAAAGTATGAAGTTAAAGTATAAAGTTAAAGTATAAAGTTAAAGTATAAAGTTAAAGTTAAAGTATAAAGTTAAAGTATAAAGTTAAAGTTAAAGTTAAAGTTAAAGTTAAAGTATAAAGTTAAAGTATAAAGTTAAAGTATAAAGTTAAAGTTAAAGTATAAAGTTAAAGTATAAAGTTAAAGTATAAAGTTAAAGTTAAAGTATAAAGTTAAAGTATAAAGTTAAAGTATGAAGTTAAAGTATAAAGTTAAAGTATAAAGTTAAAGTATAAAGTTAAAGTATAAAGTTAAAGTATAAAGTTAAAGTATAAAGTTAAAGTTAAAGTATAAAGTTAAAGTATAAAGTTAAAGTATAAAGTTAAAGTTAAAGTTAAAGTATAAAGTTAAAGTATAAAGTTAAAGTATGAAGTTAAAGTTAAAGTATAAAGTTAAAGTATAAAGTTAAAGTATGAAGTTAAAGTTAAAGTATAAAGTTAAAGTTAAAGTATAAAGTTAAAGTATAAAGTATATAGTTTGACTGTAAGTTAAAGTCTGGTAAAGTAGGCCACTGTCTGTCTGTCTGTCCGTCCGTCCGTCTGACAACATGTTTGACATTCGGGATGTTATTTGTAGGCAGCAGAAACTGATCCGTGTGTGTGTGTGTGTGTGTGTGTGTGTGTGTGTGTGTGTCCAGCTGATGTCAGCATGTGTGCTGGGAGTAGCAGCCTGGATCAGAGGACTCTTCCAGAACAGCGTCCTGACCCTCACAGCCCACACCAGGTGAGTCCAGCAGACCAGAGTCCAGGTATCAGACCAGAGACCAGGTACCACAGTAGATCAGAGTCCAGGTATCAGACCAGAGACCAGGTACCACAGTAGACCAGAGTCCAGGTATCAGACCAGAGACCAGGTACCACAGTCAGACCAGAGTCCAGGTATCAGACCAGAGACCAGGTACCACAGTCAGACCAAAGTCCAGGTATCAGACCAGAGACCAGGTACCACAGTAGACCAGAGTCCAGGTATCAGACCAGAGACCAGGTATCCCAGTCAGACCAGAGTCCAGGTATCAGACCAGAGACCAGGTACCACAGTCAGACCAGAGTCCAGGTATCAGACCAGAGACCAGGTACCACAGTAGACCAGAGTCCAGGTATCAGACCAGAGACCAGGTACCACAGTAGACCAGAGTCCAGGTATCAGACCAGAGACCAGGTACCACAGTCAGACCAGAGTCCAGGTATCAGACCAGAGACCAGGTACCACAGTAGACCAGAGTCCAGGTATCAGACCAGAGACCAGGTATCCCAGTCAGACCAGAGTCCAGGTATCAGACCAGAGACCAGGTACCACAGTCAGACCAGAGTCCAGGTATCAGACCAGAGACCAGGTACCACAGTAGACCAGAGTCCAGGTATCAGACCAGAGACCAGGTACCACAGTAGACCAGAGTCCAGGTATCAGACCAGAGACCAGGTACCACAGTCAGACCAGAGTCCAGGTATCAGACCAGAGACCAGGTACCACAGTCAGACCAGAGTCCAGGTATCAGACCAGAGACCAGGTACCACAGTAGACCAGAGTCCAGGTATCAGACCAGAGACCAGGTACCACAGTCAGACCAGAGTCCAGGTATCAGACCAGAGACCAGGTATCTCAGTCAGACCAGAGTCCAGGTATCAGACCAGAGACCAGGTACCACAGTAGACCAGAGTCCAGGTATCAGACCAGAGACCAGGTATCCCAGTCAGACCAGAGTCCAGGTATCAGACCAGAGACCAGGTACCACAGTCAGACCAGAGTCCAGGTATCAGACCAGAGACCAGGTACCACAGTAGACCAGAGTCCAGGTATCAGACCAGAGACCAGGTACCACAGTAGACCAGAGTCCAGGTATCAGACCAGAGACCAGGTACCACAGTCAGACCAGAGTCCAGGTATCAGACCAGAGACCAGGTACCACAGTCAGACCAGAGTCCAGGTATCAGACCAGAGACCAGGTACCACAGTCAGACCAGAGTCCAGGTATCAGACCAGAGACCAGGTACCACAGTAGACCAGAGTCCAGGTATCAGACCAGAGACCAGGTACCACAGTCAGACCAGAGTCCAGGTATCAGACCAGAGACCAGGTATCCCAGTCAGACCAGAGACCAGGTATCAGACCAGAGACCAGGTATCCCAGTCAGACCAGAGTCCAGGTATCAGACCAGAGACCAGGTACCACAGTAGACCAGAGTCCAGGTATCAGACCAGAGACCAGGTACCACAGTCAGACCAGAGTCCAGGTATCTGATCAGAGTCCAGGTACCAGACCAGAGTCCAGGTAAACCAGAGACCAGGTAGAGATAAACCTGAATGTGTTTCAGGCTGGAGGAAGCAGCCGTCCTCACGTACTCTCCAGCCGTCCACCCCGTCATCATTACCGTGTGCTGCTTCCTGTTCATCGTGGCCATGGTGGGCTACTGTGGGACCCTCAGGTGTAACCTGCTGCTGCTGACCTGGGTACGTCTTAATCCTGCTACTGGATTCAGACTCTGTAGGTTCAGGATCAATCAAACATGATCACCTGTTGAACACCTGGCTGCAGGTGGTCCACCTATGATAAATAACACACACCTGAGAGTCCAGGTCTACCTGGACAGAGGTCACTCTGTCTGCCGGTGTTTAAGGGGGTTCGGTCTGTGATTCAGGTCACCTGTCTGCTGTCACCTGAGGGGGATGGGGCCAGGTGTCAGGTATCTCTATTGTCCCCCCCAGAGCAGAGATAAGATTGCCCCTGAAACAGGAGACGTGTGGACACAGAGCAGCTTCAGAGGGGATGATGGTTTACCTGCAGAGACAGGAAGTGCACCCCCGACACACACCTGTATAAATAACGATGACATCATTCAGAAGGAGCCAGTAAAGAAAGAGAACTTTTTACTTTTTACAGGATGGATCTGATGTTGAGATCCTGTAACTGTGTCAAAGTGGAATTGAATGTTGTATAAAGTACTTGAACTTAGCTTAGCATAATGTAATGGAGAACAAAAGGTAATGCTAGGTAGCTTAGCTTAAACAGCGGTGAAACACAGACTGAACTCATTTAGTCTTCTTGTGTTTCAGTACTTCTGCAGCCTGCTGGTGATCTTCTGTGTGGAGTTGGCCAGCGCTGTGTGGACCTACGACGAGGTGACAACACACAACTCACTGGTGTTTACACTCAGTGTGCTAAACATCATCATATTAAATCATATCTGGTTGTCATTGTATAAATATGTGAATATTTAGTGAATATTTAGTGAATATTTAATGATTATTTAATGATTATTTGGAGAACATACCTCTTTATTGTGCATTCAATACTAAGCTATTCAAATAATACACAGGTTCATATATCCATGCTTTTATGTTAAACATGTGCAAGGCACAGTGAGTAGGGGGGCCGTGCCACTGCCATTTATAAACACACCTTGTCAGCTGATACCAATGCCGATATCAATATTGTCTGTCAATAGCATGATAATCATGCACACAAGCTATTCAAATTTATGTTTTCATTTTAAACATGAAAGTGGAAACGAAAATGAGTGATGGCCTATTAGTGCCACTGCCATGCATAAACATACCTGCTATCCTTCATACAATACTGAACTATTAAAATAATGGAAAGACTCATGTTTGGGGGGAAAAAATGAAATAATATATATATTTTTTAAAGAGAAAAAAATATGAAAAATTGTCTAACCAAGAATTTCACGACCCCCTGCAGTACCTCCGCGGACCCCCTAGGGATCGCGGACACCCTGTTGAAGACCTCTGATTTAATGATTATTTAATGATTATTTTGTAGGGGACGGAAAGAGACCGAATACACGGGGCCCCTTTAAGGAAAGGGGCGTAACCCTGGTGACAGGGGGGGTTAAAGGGTGGCAGGAAGTGAATGTGTGGGAGGTGTGTATGAATAGAAGTAAACGGCCACAAGGTGCAGCCAAAGGGAATACTCGCCTCATCGTTTGTTTTCACGCTCCTACATTGGTGACCCTGACTCTCCTGGACGTTTCCAGAAGAGAAGATGACGATGCACGCAGTTTCGCTGAAACTGCCGGTGTTTTGGGAGACGCGGTGTGGTTCGCTCAAACTGAGGCACAGTTCGCCCTCAGAGACATTACAGTGGACGCGACAAAATATTATTATGTCGTGGCGGCTCTCGGCAGTTCGACAGCAGGCAGAGTGGTAAGCATCCTTGAAAATCCTCCAGAGTGGGGTAAGTACGATGCCTTGAAAGGCCGGCTGTTGAACATTTCGGGCTTTCGGACTCTGAGCGGGCTTTCGGACTCTGAGCGGGCTCGCCGGTTGCTTGCTCTGAACGGCCTCGGCGACAGCAAGCCGTCGGAGCTAATGGACAAAATGTTCAGAGACGTTACTACTACTGGACTTCTTGAATATAGATATACCCAAATTATATATATATATATATATATATATATATATATAATTTGTATATATATATATATAATTTGGGTAGTGGGTCCCGGCTTGTCATTAAGGGGTGATGGTGGGTCCCGCAGCCAGACCAGTTGAGAACCACTGGGGTAGAGCATCACATCTCTACCACCGGCCCACCGGTACATGCCCGGGCCCGGCGCCTAGATCCGGCAAAGCTCACCATCGCCAAGACAGAGTTTGAAAACATGGAGCGCCTGGGCATCATTCGCCGCTCCGACAGTCCGTGGGCTTCACCCCTGCACATGGCCCCGAAGCCTGGGGGCGGGTGGCGCCCGTGTGGAGATTATCGCCGGCTCAACGATGCAACGATCCCGGACCGCTATCCGGTTCCACATATTCAAGACTTTTCTGCCCACTTGTCGGATAGTGTGGTGTTTGCGAAAGTGGACCTGGTACGAGGTTACCATCAAGTGCCCGTTCACCGCTGGACATTCCCAAGACTGCGCTGATCACTCCATTCGGCCTGTTTGAGTTCTTGAGGATGCCGTTTGGCCTAAAAAATGCAGCGCAGACGTTCCAGCGTCTGATGGACACGGTGCTGAGGGACCTGCCTTTCCTGTTCGTCTACCTGGATGACATCCTGGTGGCCAGTTCGTCAAGAGCGGAGCATATGTCTCACCTCCGGACTCTTGTTTGAGTGACTCAGCCAGCACGGGTTGATCATCAACCCGGCTAAGTGCCAGTTTGGGTTGACCACCATTGACTTTCTGGGACACCGCATCACAAAGGACGGGGCGGTGACTAACTTTACACACCCACTCACAGTGAGGGCCCTGCAGGAGTTTTTAGGCATGGTGAACTTTTACCATCGCTTTATTCCTCGAGCAGCGCAAGTGATGCGGCCCCTGTACGAAGCCCTGAAGGGCAAGGCCATCAAACAGCTGGTGGACTGGACCGAAGAGAGGGAACTTGCGTTTGTTGAGGCGAAAACAGCTCTGGCAAACGCAACAATGCTGGCACACCCGTCACCTAAGGCTCCGATTGCCATCACCACGGATGCTTCGGACTATGCGGTGGGCGCGGTGCACGAGCAGTGGGTGAAAGGGACGTGGCAACCGCTGGCTTTCTTCAGTCGACAGTTGCGGCCTAATGAGCGGAAGTATAGCACTTTCGATTGGGAGCTCCTCGGCCTCTTTCTGGCCATTCGGCATTTCCGGTTCCTGCTGGAGGCTCGGCCGTTCACTGCGTTTGTGGATCACAAGCCACTGACGTTTGCCATGAGTAAGGGCCAGTGGCGGCCGTGCATTTTATACCTGGGCCTTCACTGCTGTCCTGCAGCTGAAATACCACCTTATAACCACATTGTGGCGCCACAGCTCATT
>JAFEUB010001376.1:367500-400000 GCA_024529925.1 Ophthalmolycus amberensis | reverse complement strand
GTTTTGAGTTCTTTCTTCTTCTGTGGTTTTGTTTCAGGGCTGCGGTCCAAAGATCTACGGCTTCATTCGAGGGACGAAGCAGCTGCAGGCGCTGCGTTTCCTGGGCGTGTCCATCGGCGTGGCTCAGATCCTCGCCATGGCGCTCACCCTCACGCTGCTCTGGGCGCTTTACTACGGGAAGAAGTCTCCAGAGCCGGACCCGAACCAGGACCAGGAGGACTCGCCCCCCCTCACCGTCACACACGGCCCCTCAACCGAAGACCCAAACGGACACGAGACCACCTCCAAACCCGGAGAACGGTTTGAGATGGAGCAACTGTCCTGAAGGGGTCTCTCACTTCCTGGTTACTGAGACCTGATCCAGACCAGGATAACGGACTTCATCCACAGACCTGATCTGGACCAGGATAACGGATTATAAAACTATTATTATTATGATAGAAACGAGGAATAAAACACATTCTGAACTCTAAAGGAAACCGGAGGAGCTCAAAGCATTCTGGGACTTTGAGTTGTTTTCACTGAAGGAGAACATGAAGTGAAGAAGCGAAAAACATCTGAACATCTTTAAAGTGAACGTTTTCTTTGTGTCTATTGGTTATGAAAACATGTGCATGGTGTTGAATATTTAATACAATCTGTCTCACTGCAAAAAACTACGAAACATTAAAGCAGGATCAACTGTGGACGTTTGACTTAGTGACTCTGCAGATGAGGCGGGCGGGGTGAAACAAAGATGAGAAAACATTTATTATTTATGTGTATTATTGTGAAGTCTGTTTCTCCACATGTGAGATTATTCAACATATCACATATCAAATCAAACTATCCAAAAATATCCATCTGAACAATAAGAGTATTTAAGACTATAACCCTAACTATAAACCTGAACCAGCCCTAACTATAAACATGATCCAGCTCTAACTATAAACCTGATCCAGCCCTAACTATAAACCTGATCCAGCCCTAACTATGAACCTGAAACAGCCCTAACTATAAACCTGATCCAGCCCTAACTATGAACCTGATCCAGCCCGAACTATAAACCTGATCCAGCCCTAACTATAAACCTGAACCAGCCCTAACTATAAACCTGATCCAGCCCTAACTATGAACCTGAACCAGCCCTAACTATGAACCTGATCCAGTCCTAACTATAAACCTGGTCCAGCCCTAACTATAAACCTGATCCAGCCCTAACTATGAACCTGAACCAGCCCTAACTATGAACCTGATCCAGTCCTAACTATAAACCTGGTCCAGCCCTAACTATAAACCTGATCCAGCCCTAACTATGAACCTGATCCAGCCCGAACTATAAACCTGATCCAGCCCTAACTATAAACCTGAACCAGCCCTAACTATAAACATGATCCAGCTCTAACTATAAACCTGATCCAGCCCTAACTATAAACCTGATCCAGCCCTAACTATAAACCTGATCCAGCCCTAACTATAAACCTGATCCAGCCCTAACTATAAACCTGATCCAGCCCTAACTATAAACCTGATCCAGCCCTAACTATAAACCTGATCCAGCCCTAACTATAAACCTGATCCAGCCCTAACTATAAACCTGATCCAGCCCTAACTATGAACCTGAACCAGCTCTAACTATGAACCTGATCCAGCCCGAACTATAAACCTGATCCAGCCCTAACTATAAACCTGAACCAGCCCTAACTATAAACCTGATCCAGCCCTAACTATGAACCTGAACCAGCCCTAACTATGAACCTGATCCAGTCCTAACTATAAACCTGGTCCAGCCCTAACTATAAACCTGATCCAGCCCTAACTATGAACCTGAACCAGCCCTATGTCACGGGAGTTCACGGGTAGGACCCAAACGCAAGACCACAGGAGACAGAAGTTGATATGAACAGGCTTTATTTCGAAGGTGCGTGAAGGTGTGGAGCCCGAGGTCCGACACCAGAGTAGGCAGATCGACGGCGTGAGTCCCGTGGCTCGACACCGGAGGCTGGCTTGACACCGGAGAGTTCGTAGATCGACCAGTAGTCGAGGCAGAAGACAATACGGACTGACACCCCAGGCCTGCCAAACCAGGGCTGATATACTGCCGGGTAACGAGCCAGATTGTCCGCAGCTGTGCATCCCTCAGGGCGGTGGCAGTGGGAGGAGTCTGGAGGCAGGTCTGAGAACACACTTAAGCACATGGCACAACACAACAAACAGGGGAATGACAGACACATGAGGAGAGGAGATCGGGAGGGAAACAGAGGTTAACACAATGGGTCAGACAGGGATCCTGACAGTACCCCCCCCTCAACGGGAGCCTCCAGGCGGTCTGCCAGTCTTGTCCGGGTGCAGGCGATGAAAATCCCGAATTAGAGTGGGGTCGAGGATCCTAGACCGGGGCACCCATGAGCGTTCCTCAGGACCGTATCCCTCCCAGTCCACGAGGTATTGGAAACCCCGACCCCGACGGCGAACATCCAAAAGTCTGTTGACCGTATGCGCCGGGCCTCCGTCGATGAGTCGGGCGGGTGGTGGGGGTCTGGCCGGAGGGCACAGGGCAGAGGTGGACACCGGTTTGATCAGTGACACGTGGAACGTCGGGTGAATCCTCATGGATGAGGGGAGTTTCAGACGAACTGCGGAAGGGTTGATAATGGCCTGGACCTCAAAAGGACCGATGAACCGGGGAGACATCTTCCGGGATTCGGTCCGTAATGGGATGTCCTTGGCGGAGAGCCACACCATTTGACCGACCCGGTAATGTGGAGCAGGGATGCGGCGGCGATCCGCCAACCGCTTGTTTTGTTCCGCCGTGCGGAGAAGGGCGGCCCGGGTCTCCCTCCACACCTTCCTACAGCGACGAAGGTGGCGCTGAACTGAGGGAACGGCGACCTCCACCTCCTGGGCGGGGAACAGAGGTGGCTGGTAACCCAGGGAGGCCTCGAATGGAGTGTGACCAGTCGCCGATGATGTATGGGAGTTGTGGGCATACTCTACCCAAGGCAGGTGAGTACTCCAGCTGGAGGGATTCGATGCTGCCACGCAGCGGAGGGAGGCCTCGAGCTCCTGATTCAGTCTCTCTGTCTGCCCGTTGGACTGGGGGTGGAACCCAGAGGACAGACTGATGGTTGCGCCGAGGGCCCGGCCGAAGGCTCTCCAGACCTGGGATATGAATTGCGGGCCTCGGTCTGACACAATGTCCACAGGGATCCCATGCAGACGGAACACCTGGCTGACCATGATGTCAGCCGTCTCCTGAGCTGAGGGAAGCTTGGGCAGAGCGAGGAAGTGAGCCGCCTTGGAGAAGCGGTCAACCATCCGTAACGATGACCGTGTTTCCTTGCGAGGGTGGCAGGCCTGTGACGAAGTCCAGGGCGATATGGGACCAGGGACGATGCGGCACTGGGAGGGGTTGCAGTAAGCCGGCGGGAGGTCGGTGTGACGCCTTATTGCGGGCACAGGTTGAGCAAGCGAGGACAAAGGCTCTGGTGTCTGCCTCCAGCGATGTCCACCAAAAAGTTCTCCGAAGCAGATCAATGGTGCGTCTGACGCCAGGGTGACAGGAGAACCGGGAGGTGTGCGCCCACTGGAGCACTTGGGAGCGCGCGGACAGGGGAACAAAGAGGCGGCCGGGAGGCCCGCCTCCGGGGTCTGGCTGGGTCCGGAGAGCGTCCTGCACCACTGATTCGATCTCCCAGGTGAGAGCGGCTGCCACACAGGTTGCAGGGAGGATGGTACCAGGACTGGAGGAGTGACCCTCGGGAGAGAACTGGCGAGAGAGAGCATCAGGCTTGGTATTCTTGTGGCCTGGGCGGTAGCAGATGGTGAAGTCAAAACGGCCAAAGAATAATGACCACCGAGCCTGGCGAGAGTTTAACCGCTTGGCCGTCCGAATGTACTCCAAGTTCCTATGGTCCGTCCAGACCACGAACGGATGAACAGCCCCCTCTAGCCAGTGTCTCCACTCCTCGAGAGCCAGTTTAATTGCCAGCAGTTCCCGGTTTCCAACGTCGTAGTTTCTCTCTGCTGGGTTCAACCGGCGGGAATAGTAGGCGCAAGGGCGAAACTTCGAGTCAGAGTCCGAACGTTGTGACAGGATGGCCCCCACGCCTGTGTCAGAGGCGTCCACTTCAACAACGAACTGTCGGGTGTCGTCGGGCTGGATCAGGATGGGGGCGGAGGAGAACCGTTCCTTGAGGAGTTTGAATGCCTGACCGGCCGCCGGTGTCCAGACAAATATGGTCTTGGAAGAGGTGAGCCCAGTGAGTGGGGCTGCCAGCGTACTGTAGTTCCTGATGAAACGGCGGTAGAAGTTGGCAAACCCCAGAAACTGTTGAAGCTGCTTCCGGGAAGAGGGAGTCGGCCATTCAGTTACAGCCTTGACCTTTTCTGGATCTGTCCTCACTTGACCCTTCTCAATGATGAATCCCAGGAACTGAACTGAGGTCACATGGAACTCGCATTTCTCTGCCTTCACAAACAGCTTGTTCTCCAGTAGACGCTGGAGGACCAACCGAACGTGGCGCTGATGCTCCTGAAGGTCCGCAGAATAGATGAGGATATCATCTATGTACACAAACACAAAACGGTTCAGGAAGTCCCGGAGTACGTCGTTCACCAACGCCTGGAAAACTGCTGGGCCATTGGTTAGTCCAAACGGCATGACCAAGTATTCGAAGTGACCAAGGGGGGTGTTGAACCCCGTCTTCCACTCATCCCCCGCTCGGATCCGCACCAGGTGGTACGCATTGCGAAGGTCCAGTTTGGTGAAGATTGTGGCTCCAGACAGGGGTTCAAACGCAGAATTAATCAGTGGCAGAGGGTACTTGTTCCGGGTGGTGATGCTGTTCAGACCCCGATAGTCGATGCAGGGCCGGAGGCTCTTATCCTTCTTAGAGACAAAGAAGAATCCTGCCCCGAGTGGTGATGAGGACGAGCGGATGATTCCAGCCTTCAACGATTGTGAGATGTACTCCTCCATGGATGCCTTCTCAGGTCTAGACAGGTTATATAACCGACTGGAAGGGAGCGAAGCGCCCGGGTGGAGGTCAATAGCGCAGTCGTAGGGACGGTGAGGTGGTAAGGAGAGGGCCCGAACCTTGCTAAACACCTCCCCGATGTCATGGTAGGCGGTGGGCACGGAGGCGAGATCTGGCAAAGGCTCGTGGTAGCCCTGGGGAGGTCCTCCAGGGGGTAGCGCAGATCTTAGGCAGTTAGCATGACAGTAGGGGCTCCATGCGGCAATCCTCCCCGCCGCCCAGTCAATCCGAGGGTTATGGGTGGTGAGCCAAGGGTGGCCCAGAACTAAGGGGTTTTGCGGAGAAGGAAAAACGTAAAACTGAAGTCTTTCCCTGTGATTACCGGACAGGATGAGCTGCAGCGGCTGGGTCCGGTGAGTGACTCTGGCTAGGAAGCTGCCGTCTAGGGCATTAACCACTAGCGGACACTCTAGTATCTCCAAGGGAATCTGGGCTCTGGCTATAAAGGCAGTGTCCATGAAATTTTGTTCTGCTCCAGAGTCCACCAGAGCCGAGAGAGAGAGGGAGCGAGCGTGCAGAGAGAGAGACGCAGGCAGCAACAGTCTTGGTAGGGAGTTGAGAGAAGGCTCGTGTCCGCTCACCAGTATCCCAACCATTACTGGCGAGCGCCCCTGTTTGACCGAACTGGACAGGAGGAAATGGAATGTCCCAGGCGGCCACAGTACAGGCACTCACCTGCGCTGATCCGCCTATCTCTCTCCTGTGGCGAAAGGTGGGCACGGCCGAGCTGCATAGGCTCCACCTCCGAGGTGGAAGAGGGGAACGAATCCGAAGCCTGAGGACCTATCCGCTCGTCCTGATAGGCTGACGCAGGAGCACGAGGACGGAAGCTGGAAGAGGATGACGTCACGGGCGATGCCCCTTGGGACCTGTAGTTCCTCTCACGTCGTCTCTGCCGCATCCGATTATCCAACCCGATCGAGAGTTTAATCAGCTCCTCCAACGAGCCGGCCTTATTACAGGTTGCCATTTCATCCTTCACGGCTTCGGATAGTCCCTGAAGGAAAACTCCCCTGAGCGCCGTCTCTCCCCACCCGGACTCGGCGGCGAGAATGCGGAAGTCCACTGAGTGTTCCGCTACACTCGCTTGACCCTGTCGCAAGCGGAGGAGACGCTGGGCCGCATCCTCGGAGTCCACCGGGTGGTCGAAAACCCTCCTCAGATCCTCCACAAAGTTGACATAATCCACAAGATTCGGCTGGTCGAGGCTCAGTGTGTTCGTGGCCCAGTCCAAAGCCCTTCCCCGCAGTAAGCCGACCACGTAAGAAACCTTGGACCTGTCTGAGGCGAAAGTCTGGGGCTGTCGATCAAACACCTGCCTGCATTGGAACAGGAAGCCCCGGCATCTTCCCAGCGTCCCGTCATAGGGATCCGGAGATGGCACGGGGGACTCCCGAACCGGCGGGGCGAGGACTGGAGAAGGGAGTGCAGGTGCGGGGTCCGGTGCTGGAGCCGGCCGAGGCTGGACTGTCAGAGCCAGTTCCTGCACGATGCGGCCAATCTGCGAGACCTCAGCTGCGATGGACTGCTGTGCTTGACGCATCTCCGTGAGCATCTGCTGGTGTGCCTCCAGCAGCGTGCTATGTCCGGCCAGCAGATCTGCTCCTGTGGTTGCTGAATCCATCTTCGGGTCAGTCCGTTCTGTCACGGGAGTTCACGGGTAGGACCCAAACGCAAGACCACAGGAGACAGAAGTTGATATGAACAGGCTTTATTTCGAAGGTGCGTGAAGGTGTGGAGCCCGAGGTCCGACACCAGAGTAGGCAGATCGACGGCGTGAGTCCCGTGGCTCGACACCGGAGGCTGGCTTGACACCGGAGAGTTCGTAGATCGACCAGTAGTCGAGGCAGAAGACAATACGGACTGACACCCCAGGCCTGCCAAACCAGGGCTGATATACTGCCGGGTAACGAGCCAGATTGTCCGCAGCTGTGCATCCCTCAGGGCGGTGGCAGTGGGAGGAGTCTGGAGGCAGGTCTGAGAACACACTTAAGCACATGGCACAACACAACAAACAGGGGAATGACAGACACATGAGGAGAGGAGATCGGGAGGGAAACAGAGGTTAACACAATGGGTCAGACAGGGATCCTGACACCCTAACTATGAACCTGATCCAGTCCTAACTATAAACCTGGTCCAGCCCTAACTATAAACCTGATCCAGCCCTAACTATGAACCTGATCCAGCCCGAACTATAAACCTGATCCAGCCCTAACTATAAACCTGAACCAGCCCTAACTATAAACATGATCCAGCTCTAACTATAAACCTGATCCAGCCCTAACTATAAACCTGATCCAGCCCTAACTATAAACCTGATCCAGCCCTAACTATAAACCTGATCCAGCCCTAACTATAAACCTGATCCAGCCCTAACTATAAACCTGATCCAGCCCTAACTATAAACCTGATCCAGCCCTAACTATAAACCTGAACCAGCCCTAACTATAAACCTGAACCAGCCCTAACTATAAACCTGAACCAGCCCTAACTATAAACCTGATCCAGCCCTAACTATAAACCTGATCCAGCCCTAACTATAAACCTGATCTAGCCCTAACTATAAACCTGATCCAGCCCTAACTATGAACCTGAACCAGCCCTAACTATGAACCTGATCCAGTCCTAACTATAAACCTGAAACAGCCCTAACTATAAACCTGGTCCAGCCCTAACTATAAACCTGATCCAGCACTAACTATAAACCTGAACCAGCCCTAACTATGAACCTGAACCAGCCCTAACTATGAACCTGATCCAGCCCTAACTATAAACCTGAACCAGCCCTAACTATAAACCTGAAACAGCCCTAACTATAAACCTGATCCAGCTCTAACTATAAACCTGATCCAGCCCTAACTATAAACCTGAACCAGCTCTAACTATAAACCTGAACCAGCCCTAACTATAAACCTGAACCAGTCCTAACTATGAACCTGATCCAGCCCGAACTATAAACCTGAACCAGCCCTAACTATAAACCTGATCCAGCCCTAACTATGAACCTGATCCAGCCCGAACTATAAACCTGATCCAGCCCTAACTATAAACCTGAACCAGCCCTAACTATAAACCTGAAACAGCCCTAACTATAAACATGATCCAGCTCTAACTATAAACCTGATCCAGCCCTAACTATAAACCTGAACCAGCTCTAACTATAAACCTGAACCAGCCCTAACTATAAACCTGAACCAGTCCTAACTATAAACCTGAACCAGCCCTAACTATAAACCTGAACCAGCCCTAACTATAAACCTGAACCAGTCCTAACTATAAACCTGATCCAGCCCTAACTATAAACATGATCCAGCCCTAACTATAAACCTGATCCAGCCCTAACTATGAACCTGATCCAGCCCGAACTATAAACCTGATCCAGCCCTAACTATAAACCTGAACCAGCCCTAACTATAAACCTGAAACAGCCCTAACTATAAACATGATCCAGCTCTAACTATAAACCTGATCCAGCCCTAACTATAAACCTGAACCAGCTCTAACTATAAACCTGAACCAGCCCTAACTATAAACCTGAACCAGCTCTAACTATAAACCTGAACCAGCCCTAACTATAAACCTGATCCAGCCCTAACTATAAACCTGATCCAGCCCTAACTATGAACCTGAAACAGCCCTAACTATAAACCTGATCCAGCCCTAACTATGAACCTGATCCAGCCCGAACTATAAACCTGATCCAGCCCTAACTATAAACCTGATCCAGCCCGAACTATAAACCTGATCCAGCCCTAACTATAAACCTGAACCAGCCCTAACTATAAACCTGATCCAGCCCTAACTATGAACCTGAACCAGCCCTAACTATGAACCTGATCCAGTCCTAACTATAAACCTGAAACAGCCCTAACTATAAACCTGGTCCAGCCCTAACTATAAACCTGATCCAGCCCTAACTATGAACCTGATCCAGCCCGAACTATAAACCTGATCCAGCCCTAACTATAAACCTGAACCAGCCCTAACTATAAACCTGAAACAGCCCTAACTATAAACATGATCCAGCTCTAACTATAAACCTGATCCAGCCCTAACTATAAACCTGAACCAGCTCTAACTATAAACCTGAACCAGCCCTAACTATAAACCTGAACCAGTCCTAACTATAAACCTGAACCAGCCCTAACTATAAACCTGAACCAGCCCTAACTATAAACCTGAACCAGTCCTAACTATAAACCTGAACCAGCCCTAACTATAAACCTGAACCAGTCCTAACTATAAACCTGAACCAGTCCTAACTATAAACCTGAACCAGTCCTAACTATAAACCTGAACCAGTCCTAACTATAAACCTGAACCAGCCCTAACTATAAACCTGAACCAGTCCTAACTATAAACCTGAACCAGTCCTAACTATAAACCTGATCCAGCCCCAGTGGCGGCTGGTCAATAGAGGGCCATGGGGCATGGCCCCACCATGAGCCACACAAAAAAAAAAAAAAAAAAAAAAAAAAATTATAATAATCATAAATTATACAAATTGTCAATATTTGTGTTTTTGAACTGTGGAATGTACCCAGTAATGTGTGTAAAATATGATATCTGCGCAAAATATATGCTTTTCCTGCTCGTCCTCTCTGCCTGTGTGCTCTCTGCTCGTCCTCTCTGCCTGTGTGCTCTCTGCTCGTGCTCTCTGTCTGTGTGCTCTCTGCTCGTCCTCTCTTCCTGTGTGCTCTCTGCTCGTGCTCTCTGCCTGTGTGCTCTCTGCTCGTGCTCTCTGTCTGTGTGCTCTCTGCTCGTCCTCTCTTCCTGTGTGCTCTCTGCTCGTGCTCTCTGCCTGTGTGCTCTCTGCTCGTGCTCTCAGCCTGTGTGCTCTCTGCTCGTGCTCTCTGTCTGTGTGCGCGACACTCTGAGAACGCGCAGCGAGGGGGGCTTGATCGTTTTGGCCCAAAAGAGACGGGTCTATGAAGCAGTTTAGCCAATTGCTGATTCAAGATATAAATGAGTGACATACAATTTAGCCAATCAGCGCCCTCAAATAGATTCAGCTTGGGGCTAGAACGATCAAGCCCCCTCGCTGCGCGTTCTCGTCAGGAGAAGTCTCTACGCGCGAGCGCCAGCGCGAGCACTCCTCCTCCAAGACCCGTTTGAGAGGAGAACTTTGGCGGAGATTCTGCAGCCAAAGAGCTGATATCAGATCAGCCTGACCTCACAATCAGATAGCAGACTACATGCGAAGCTTCACTAGCTGTACACCAGACAGGTTTGGCTAGCTGGATGACGTCATGCTAATCATTTATTTAGCTTTTTAAAACAACGGGGACGGATCCAGCACGGACAGTTACGGGAGTGAGGAGGTAAGGAAACATGAGAACACCAGGACACACATGGAGAACTCTGTCAAGCTACATATTCGGCAAAGTGAACATCTTTTCTTCTACATAGCCTCAGTCTCATCTGCTTAACTTGGTCATGGAGGCATCAACATGTAATAGAGATGTTAAATTAACAGTGAAAACTCATCATAGCTTAATTTAACATCAGTATTCATAATTACACTTCATGTTTACTTCTCCTGATCTTTACCTCCTATAACAAGGTCCATAGGGCATCTCAATAAATAAACATGTCATATTATATTATATAAGTGTTATTTACTGATTGTTTTCGTGTTGGAATACATGTTAAATATTTAACTGCCAAGTAATAATGCGTGTTTGATACTTACATTTTTTTTGCATTAAATCATACTGGGATGTTTGCTGAAATTGATAAGATGGCCCTACCTAGAACATTTTCCACCAGCCGCCACTGTCCAGCCCTAACTATAAACATGATCCAGCCCTAACTATAAACATGATCCAGCTCTAACTATAAACATGATCCAGCCCTCACTATAAACCTGATCCAGCCCTAACTATAAACCTGATCCAGCCCTAACTATAAACATGATCCAGCTCTAACTATAAACATGATCCAGCCCTCACTCTAAACCTGAACCAGCCCTAACTATGACCCAGCTCTAACTATAAACCTGATCCAGCCCTAACTATAAACCTGAACCAGCTCTAACTATAAACCTGAACCAGCCCTAACTATAAACCTGATCCAGCCCTCACTCTAAACCTGATCCAGCCCTAACTATAAACCTGATCCAGCCCTCACTCTAAACCTGATCCAGCCCTAACTATAAACTTGATCCAGCTCTAACTATAAACCTGATCCAGCCCTATCTATAAACCTGAACCAGCTCTAACTATAAACCTGAACCAGCCCTCACTATAAACCTGATCCAGCTCTAACTATAAACCTGAACCAGCCCTCACTATAAACCTGATCCAGCTCTAACTATAAACCAGAACCAGCCCTAACTATAAACCTGATCCAGCACTAACTATAAACCTGATCCAGCCCTAACTATAAACCTGATCCAGCTCTAACTATAAACCTGAACCAGCCCTCACTATAAACCTGATCCAGCTCTAACTATAAACCTGAACCAGCCCTCACTATAAACCTGATCCAGCTCTAACTATAAACCAGAACCAGCCCTAACTATAAACCTGATCCAGCTCTAACTATAAATCTGATCCAGCCCTAACTATAAGAGTTATCAAAGAGGAAGGAGACATCCAGACTTGCTAGAGTGTTTTAGGACAATGTTTTATTTACTCAGACACCGCACTAAAACATAGAAGCTTCTCTTCTTCAATACCATCCTCAATAATTCATATTTTTAATCCATACAAACACAAGCGGTAACAAATCAAACATAAGAATTATCATCCTTAGAAGTACTTCAATTTACAAGTAAATCCTTTAATCACTTCTCATGCATGTTGGAACGCTTTAGAAAAATATCATGTGGGGCTTTAACATGAGACACAACTTGTTATGGAAACTACTGAAAGAATAAGATGATTTACGAAACCATCAATAACAATTACAGCACACGTGCACTCGCAACAGTAATAATAATAATTTCCCTTATTTATTTTACAACCAGCAATTAACAATATGATCCTTAAAAATATGTTTCTATCATTTTTTTTCCCCGTTTCCCTAAATTCAAAAGGTATCTTTACAAAAGGAAAGCGGTTGCATATGTCACATTATCAAGCAGTGATGGATGCATTTTCACTCCAAAATTAAGTTAAAGAAAGAAAGAAATCAGCTTTTAATCAAGTTGAAGATTAAGTTCCAGCTCTAGAAGATGAGACATCCGTCGTTAAAACCTTTTTGCATCGATGCTGAATTTTTTTCAGCCGTCCACGAATGTTTGACGCTTCAAAGCTGAAATGTGCTTTTTACTCTGAAAACAAACTTTAAATCCAGGTTGAGGACTAGAAAACGTCCACGAGATGAGTCCATGTCAATAAAATCCATTTAATCCACCAGAAGAAGAAGGTTCAGGTGTTACAACATCTTTCAATTCAACCATTTTCATCCCAAAGAAAAGACAAGTAGGCTTTTTTAGAGTTCCCCCATTTGTCCCGATGGCTTCAGACCTACAGATCACTCAGATAAATCACCCTGAAGTCCTGAAATATTCATATTATTTATATCTCGTATAGATTAATAACCTGTGCACACTAGATAGAAAATATCTTTTCTGACTTTAGCAGAAGACTGCATCCAAATATTAACAGACTTTGGTGTCTTAGGAAGTTTAAGGAATCGTTAAAAGATTTTTTAGGAAATACTCGTTGGCTTTATTGCTGAGAAGAGGATTGTTACGTTAGCCTAGCATAGCATAAAGACTGGAAGCAGAGGGGAAACAGGTAGCCTAGCTGTGTGAGGTTAAAAATACACATAAAACTAACATGTCACTAATTTATATGAGTCAGACTTGTTTAGTCTGCACACAAATATAATTAGAGGGAGTTCTGGAACAAGCGCTAAGCTAAGCTAGCAAAGTCCAGCTCTGAACGTAACAGATATTAGACGTTGATATCCATCTGAACAATAAGAGTATTTCCCAAATGTTGAACTCCTCCCTCAGCTGTCTCAATCAATAAGATTGTATTTTGTTTCGCTCACATTTAGCGATGCAGCTACACCTGTCAAATTATGTTAAAATTATTTTGATAATTACATATAAAAGTGGACTAACATTTAGTGACGACTGCTCTGTGGGTGTCTACTTATGGTCGTAATGACAAAGTGCTGGTGAGTCACGTCAGCTCTCAATCAGTCTGTTAGCCACTGAGCTAATGCTACGTTAGCTAACGTTATAAATTTCCCAGACTGACGGGAAAAGCTGCTGCTCGTCTCTGAATGTACAACGATCCTGATTAAAGTCGTACAAATATTGATGTGATGTGCTTTAAAGTGTAACTGGGGATTTCAGACGATTAATTCGTTTTTTCTGTTGCTCAACGCGGTCAATGCTACATTTATTACTAGCTAACGCATGCAGCTAAAGCTAGCTAATAAATAATCAGACTTAACATTGTGTTAGCAAACGTTTGCAGTGATTGCTAACTCTTAAAACATTAAAACTACAGTGTAATTTCTCTCTTTTAAAGAGCTAACTGTTCATTCGGTAGTTTGAGTTCAGACTACTCAATATTTCTGTGTTGTCTGGACATAAACTCGCTGATATCGTAAACTCATTAAATATAAGTGAAAACTGAGATGGAGCTAACAGTTTACATCCTGCTTGATTTTATGGGTGCAGAGCTTTTATTAATTCTGTTTTATGGGACTTATTGTTGCTATAGTAATTATATTAAATACAGTACAATGTCTGATATTTAAATCTTACCGAGACATCCTTGAATCTCCCTGAAATCAGTAAAATCCAGCCCACACAGTGCTTTAACCCTGGTTACATTAAGAAGAGAACAATAACTTCAGGCAACATGTGCATTAAATAAAACCTGGAGGCAAAAGACAACAAAGATAAAAGCTGCGGTGCAACGACAAAAACAAACATTTCTCTTTTATCACAAATTGACATCAGTGTTTTTCAGATGTGTTTCTGTACAGCAGAGTAAAAAATAGGAATATATACAGACTCAGACTCCATGAAATCACAGCAGCAGGGTCTCATTCACTCAGATCTGCATGCATCATGGAAACATACGGAGATACTGAACATGCTCAAAGGTTTTATCTGCAAATACAAAACCTCCTCCACTGACTCCACTGATTAAGGGAGCAGTGTGTAGCATCCATTGGCAGAAATTTATAATATTAATACGTCTGTTTTCTTTGGTGTATAATAAGAATTGTGGTTTTCGTAAGCTTAGCATGAGCCATTTGTATCTAGTTACGGCGCAGGTGCTCTTTATGGAGTCCGTTATCTTGCTACATAAGCCCAGAAGGGACAAACCAAACCGTCGTTTTCTTCACGTTTGGCTCACGGGACAAGTTTCAGGTGGTTGCAATCTACAAACTCACCACTACACGCCGCCAGATCCTACACACTGAACCTTTAAAGGTCGTTTTGGGAAGAACATTTGTTAAACATTTTACGTCGCCGTGATGCAGAACTCATACTTATTTAGTACGTGTTTGTTTGTGAGGTCAAAAGTAAATAGATTAACAAATAACTATATTTTCTTTTATAAACCCTCTCAGGAACAAAGCTGTCTTTTGAAATTGTTTTCAAAATCCTGTCTTTGTCTTTTGTTGTTTTAAAAAATGACTTGAATATGAAATGAGCGAATATGTGATTAACTTTATGCGTAATTCTAAAATACCGACCACATGACCTCAGTGTTCTCAGTGGTGGTCGAAGTCCTCTGAAGGTTTGCATAGTAAAAACTACACTGACGGTCACTGATGTTTGATTTTCTTAGTGACTCTTAGGATGTAGAAAAGGTATGATAATGATAACACAATGTAATTCATGTAGAAACAAACTATCCCATAAAGTATTGATGATTTAAATGAGAAACACAATGAAGTTGTCCAGGACATAAAAATACAAAGTATGATAATTCTGAATCATGGCTAATATATACTCGGAGACAGACGGGCTAACTGCTAGCCTAGCTAAGTGAAAGCTAACAGTAAAAAAAAGCCTTCCAACAACTTCCAAACTATCTTCTTATGTTTTAACTTGTTTATTAGAGTAGAAATAGAAAATTTGATATTTTAGTTTTTAGTTAGCCGTTTGCTCTGGAAGACAGCTAGCTTAGCTCACAGTCAGAGGACTTTATCTTTACGTCATGACTCTACTTTTCTCTTTTGGCTTAGCAGAGGTCATGACAGTAATATCAGATCTTTTTCTTTAATGCTAGACATTTATAACGTGGCGACAAAGCCATGAATGAAGTTAGCTTTACGGTCCAGCTAGTTCAACGTTAGCTTTACGGTCCAGCTAGGTCAGAGTTAGCTTTACAGTCCAGCTAGTTCAGAGTTAGCTTTACAGTCCAGCTAGTTCAGAGTTAGCTTTACAGTCCAGCTAGTTCAGAGTTAGCTTCAAGGCCTCACCGTTAGCTCCAGTCAACTAAACCCAGCTGACTCTTGGATTGATTGGTGACTAGCATGTTAGCTAACAAGATAAAACTTGTAAATCAGTTGTTGAAAGGTGGTTTGTTTTCTTTTGATGGAGCTAGGCTCGCAGTTTACCCCTGCTTCCAGTGTTTGTGCTAAGCTAGGCTATTGGCAAACTGAAACTAGCTATTGGATGGTTAACAGTACTTCCCAAAATATGTGACATTTCCTATACACTGCATTCTAAAAATCTACGTTTGCATCAGCTTTCTTTGTGTTTAAGGACATTCAATTTGAAGACATACAGGATTGTAAAAACAGCCGTGGTGATGATTTAGATTTCTCTGGGATAAAGAGATCAGTCGTCAGCCAGTCGGCCATTTTCTCTCCTCAGATGTTCGACTGCCGGAATAGAAATCCTTCCTAGAAGACAGAAGAGAAAACAAGAGCAATCCAAAGAGGAGTTATCTGAGTTTTAGGGTAGCTAACCCGTCACCTCTGTCGTGGACACGTGATCCAAACCCCGGCCCTCTGAGTCTATGGTGGAGCGGGGACGCCGACCCCCCCGATGCCTGACCGCTGGGTGGGTTGTGTTTCCGTGTTGGAGGGGGAAGACTAGAGTGCGGACACCCTGACGATGTTTGCCTGGGAGTAGTCGATGGGGCCGGATGACGAGTTGCGTCCGGTTCGGGTGCCGGACGGTGGCGGTGGTGTCGGCATGCTGATGACGGCGGCGGTGATGTACGACTGGTCACAGTTCAGAGGAACCCTCTCCTCAAACTTAGCGTTCAGACTGGATCGACTGGAACGACTACAGAGAGAACAAGGAAACAGATTTCAGACGATTACATTTACTAAATGAAAGAAGTTAAAAGCTCAGAGGTCTGAATTCTTGCATTGCTTCAAACAGCTTCTCTAAAAGATATTTATTCATATCCAGAAACCTGTTGATATCCAAGTCCTTCATGATGTTTTTCCTTCTGTTCTTCTGGACATCATCTCTACAAACTGTTGGCTGTGGTGATCAAATGAATTAAACGGTGGCACCAAAAAGTCATGATATTTGGTTGATTAGATTTAGAAAAATGATGGCAACAAAGTGGCAAATAATATCATTGAATAGATTTTTAGAGTCTTGTGAAATGATTTAAACTTAAAAGAATTAAGTTAGGTACATATAAATAAGAATAGCAATTTAAATGTGTTGAATTAAGCAAAGAATGTGCTAAAATATGAGTTGATATAATTTGATTTTTTAAGTGAATCCAAATCATGTTCATCCAGATATTTAGTAAATCTAAATTACTTATTTTTTAATCAAATTTGTAGAACTTAAAATCGATTCAATTATATAACGTGTCACTTTGTTGCCATCATTTTTTGAAGTAACAAATGGTCACATTTCTTAGGGTGTAGTTATACACATATATATAGTGAATGAGCTGTATACATGTCCAAAGAATGATCCTCGAACCTGAACAATATCAACATATCACACCATTCATCCATAATTCAGAATATACAAACAGAATATGATGTTTACATGAAACACATCACATTTGTATCGTCATATTCATAATGATAGTGTAATATATATAGAAGAACTGATGAATATCGTGCTGACGTCTGTGAGGAGCAGCGGGTCGTCCACACCGTGACCTCTTTACTACATGTGAATCCAGCTTCATTCATAATTCATGAATTTGAACACAAAACAAGAGGCCGTATTCGTGAAGATAAAGACTCAGGACGTTCAGACCATTTAACTGCAAGACTGTGATGAAGTTATGAAGAGAGGAAGGGGACACGGTGAGGCTGAAACAGTTGGAGGCCGTTATAGAGACGAGCTGCTGTCCCAGCTGTCCATGTTTAGGAGAAAGTTTCCAGACCTCCCACAGCCGGACATAGTCTGGATTCCTGCTCCCTGACTCTCCATGGGAACGCTGTGTCACATGATCTCTGGAGCCACGTGTTTATATACACAGTGTGTGTCTGAGAGTGTGTGGCTCCAACTGTCACTGTTTATAACTTCATTTCATTTATCTAGAGGTTTAAAACAGGACCGTCTCCTCAGTTCTTCTCTAAAACTTCATCGAACGGATTCAGGAGGGACTGAGCATCAACAACAAATCACAACAAATATGAATATATATTTTTATTTATACCCTAGAATGGAAATTCCCTGCTCTCTGATTGGTTATTTGGAGCGAAGCCATGATTTAAATAACTTTCTCGACTACCCCCTTAAGTACCTATGACATATTCTCAAGAACCTCCAAAACCTCCTAACTGATCCATTGAAGGAACCTCTAAGTCATGCTCAAGGACCTTTGAAACAGCTTCATGATCTTTACAACCTTCACAATGAGCTCTAAAAACCTCCTTAAACATCTTTGAAACTTTCTCAAGAACCTATGAAATCTCATTTAGGACTTGTGAAAGCACCCTAAGAACTTCTACAACCTTCACAGGGAGCTCTAAACATCATCACGTGTCCCGAGAACCTCGTTGTGGATCCCAGGTACTTCTTTATGGGTCATTAACCTCTTCGAATAACTTGTTCTGCCGTCCCCTCAATGGCACCCTTTCTAACACCTTTTTCAAGACCTGTACAGCATTGGGGCTCTGAACCCTCCTAAAAGAACCCTTGGAACCTTTTTGAGCTGTGCTGTACCCTTTTGACCGACTCAAGGATCACAAGAACTTCGTCAACAACATCTAGTACCACGTTTAGGACTTCATTAAGGGCCTCTGGAACCTCCCAACATCTTCATCAGGGCTTTTGCAACTTCCTTTTTCTCCAACCTTCACAATGAGCTCTAAAAACCTCCTGAAACATCTTTGAAACTTTCTTAAGAACCTCAAGAACCTCTGAAATCTCATTTAGGACTCGTGAAACCACCCTAAGAACTTCTACAACCTTCACAGGAAGCTCTAAAAAGCCCATCAAGGCCCTCTGGAACTCTTTAAGGATCATCAGAACCACCAGAACGGAGCACATCTGTTGTGTCATCACCGTTCATATCAATGAAACCAATGTGTTTATGATTAAATAGTTTATCGAGCTGAATCATTTTGCTCTCAAAGTTCACCAGATTCACGCACTCAACTTTAATAAACATAAAGCTTACAAGTCATAAGTCGTAGTAATAAGTACTCCATAATCGTTCTCTAAAACATCAAGGACATCAGGTACCTTTTTAAGGACCCCTGGAACCCCTTAAAGCACCAAAGGGAACTACCTTAAGATCATTCGAACCTCTAGAACCCCTCTTTAAGGACCTCTGCAACCTCGTCATTGTCCACTAAAATCCTCTTCCTCGGACTGAACACACCTCTTTCCTACCTATTGGTGAGCGGCCTCTCCTTAATCTGGATGGTGCTCAGCTCCTGGACGCCGCCGTGCAGACCCACAGACATGTTGGAGTTGGGCACGTGGAAGGTCTTCCTCTTCCGGCGGGCGCAGCAGGAGGTGAAGCCGTGAGGCGAGGAGGTGGAGACGGAGGAGGAGGAAGAGGAGTGAGACGGCCGCTTCACCAGAGTTACCTCCCTGCAGCCCGTCTCGTACATCTTCTCGTCCACGAACTCGTGGTTCTGAGGTAGAAACGAGGGTCCGGATGTTAGAGGTTGTCAGGGGGTTAAACGTCATTCTGCACTATTACCTCCATTCATGTCATTGTTGTTGTTCTTTATCTTCATATATATACTTTTGGATATATATTTATATTGTCCATAGTCGTTAAATGTTTACGCTTACCTATGTTCTACTTTGTTGTCCTTATTTTCTTTGTTTATTTGTATATTCTGTACGTTGAGAGAAACGTAAAAACCAGAGGCAAATTCCTTCTTTGCGTACTCATACATGTCCAATAAAGTTGATTCTGGTTCTGATTTAACAGCTGAAAGTACTAAAGGCACTCTGTAGAATGTGAGGCTCTACGACTTTGGCGACTTAAAACAGCGCCTCAAATGTGTCCGTATGAAGTCTTTAATATGCAGACGACTGTACTTATTACATTTAAGATGGATGACTGAAAACTGTGGCTGCTACTTATTAAACGTGTAGTGTCTTTGTGGATGTGTTTTGAAGTTAAAGTGTGCGTGTGTGTCTTTGTGTATAATGTTCCGTTCTCACCGTGGTTTTCTCCAGACAGTGCAGAAGGTGGTTGTGATGAATGTCAAAGTTGGGGTTGGCCTTACACACCAGCGCCTGTCCTGCTTCCTTGGACGCCTTCAGGACACAAACAACAAATCACATGACCACACTGTGAGCACACACACACACATGGATAGGAGCTAACGTTCTCACCACCTTCTTCAGACAGAACCGTCCAGGTTCATCCCGTCCTGGTTTACCGTTAGTAAGAAAGTGACGGCCGCTGTTCAGCAGCTTA
Organism: Ophthalmolycus amberensis; assembly: GCA_024529925.1. Taxonomy (NCBI): domain Eukaryota; kingdom Metazoa; phylum Chordata; class Actinopteri; order Perciformes; family Zoarcidae; genus Ophthalmolycus; species Ophthalmolycus amberensis. The sequence continues at coordinate 380,175 of JAFEUB010001376.1, read as the reverse complement.
ATCGCCGCTTCCCTAAATGTGCCGGTGTTTCTGCTTGTTTTGACCAAGCCTTATCTGACCCAAGAGAGCCACCGTACTCATGTTGCTCAGGGGTTCAGACTGAATGTGACGCAGGCGGACGGACTGAAGGACTGAAGACTCTGTGATCGTGGAGTCAGGAGCTCAGGTGGTTCTAAAGGAACAGTGAGACATTCTAGGAAGTAGGGTGGTTACCTAGAATCGGAAAACTGGCCCTAGACTGACTGCCTGTAGGTCCCACCGGGGGGCCAAGAAGGTCATAAACCACACTCCAAAGGACCCGAAAAGAAGTCTTGTATCTTAACTTCTGTGGACTCCAAATGAAGTCATGATCAGGACTCATGAGGAGCTAAAAGAAGTTCTGTATCTTACTTCTGGGGACATTTAAAAGAGACTCTGCCTGAGTTTGTTGTCTTTCTTCCTTCTGATGTTTCAAACTAAACTTTAAAGAATTCGGTTTGTGGTCTTCACCTTCTGAGCTCGTCTCTTATCGGCTCTCTGGCTCTGGTGGTAGATCCGGCTGAAGTTGGAGACAATGACGGGAACCGGCAGAGCGATGACCAATACGCCGCTCAGAGAGCAGACGGAGCCCACGATCTTCCCCATGATGGTCTTTGGTACCATGTCGCCATATCTGAGAGAGAGAGACGACCAGAAGGCGACCAAAATGTTATAAGAACCTTCATGAAGTGAAAACACACGAAAGAGTTAAAGGACAACGCCTCTGGTGTCGACCTGTCAATCACCGTGTAGCCCCGCCCTAAAGCATACCCTGCTTTACGGTCTATTAGACACCTGTCAATCACTATGTAGCCCCGCCCTAAAGCATACCCTGCTTTATGGTCTGTTAGAGACCTGTCAATCACTGTGTAGCCCCGCCCCTAAAGCTTACCCTGCTTTATGGTCTATTAGATACCTGTCAATCACTGTGTAGCCCCGCCCTAAAGCATCCCCTGCTTTATGGTCTGTTAGAGACCTGTCAATCACTGTGTAGCCCCACCCTAAAGCATCCCCTGCTTTATGGTCTGTTAGAGACCTGTCAATCACTGTGTAGCCCCGCCCTAAAGCATCCCCTGCTTTATGGTCTGTTAGAGACCTGTCAATCACTGTGTAGCCCCGCCCTATGCATCCCCTGCTTTATGGTCGATTAGAGACCTGTCAATCACTGTGTAGCCCCGCCCTAAAGCATCCCCTGCTTTATGGTCTATTAGAGACCTGTCAATCACTGTGTAGCCCCGCCCTAAAGCATCCCCTGCTTTATGGTCTATTGGAGACCTGTCAATCACTGTGTAGCCCCGCCCTAAAGCATCCCCTGCTTTATGGTCTATTAGACTCTAAATCGGTCAACGAAAATTAGAGTTGATAAATTATTGAAGTGATAAAAGTTTGATTTTCACTTAAAACTGAACCGTCTCTGAGTTGTAGACTGTTGACATTAGGAAACATTCAACTCTCTAATAAACAGAATTATTCATCAGATAAAATAACCCTTATTATTATTATTAGAATTAATTCATTATATTTATACCTGTACTTTATGTTTTAAAGTTGAAGAACTGGTCCTTTTCTTTTTGCACGACATAGTTTCACTTTATGTTCATGTATGTTTCAAATACAATTGTAGTGTAATAATAATAATAATTTAATTTAATTTAACTAGACAGATAAAGTCTCATTTTATGTCTTTTATTCTTTTGAGTTCATTTTTAAACAGATAACTTAAATTTCCCTTGAAGCACATTTGATCTTCTTGTAAATGATTTAATGATAAAAACATAGCAACAAGTTCATTGTTGGTATTTGTTCATGTTTCAAACTAAAGGAAACCGTTCGTATCACAGAGTTGAGGACTTTAAATGTATTTATGAATAATAAATGTTCAGTTATTTGCTGCTGACAGAAACTCAATGTTTAAACTAAATACACTATTTAGGTTTTAGAGAATCAGCAGAAAAAAGCAGCTGATTCAGCGTTTTGTGTTAAAAGAAGTTCAGTCATCGACCAGAAGGAGGAGCCAGAGATCTTCTTCTCCTTCTGTTAATCATGCTGCTCTCTTCTTCACTTGTTTTATGAAAATAAAACTCATCTCCTCCTCTTCATCATCATCTTCATCACACTATAGAACTAAAACTGTTACTTCACATTTAGATTTTCAAAATAAAATAACTAAAAACATTCCGGTAGATGTTGCTCTGTTGGAATTTCTGAAGACAATAAAGTTATAATAAATATCGGCTGATGTTTATATTCATGCTCCCCAGAGGAAGACCACTGTTAATATTATTGCTATTAATATGAAACTGTACCATAAACTACTGTATATTCTATGATATACTGCTGTACTCTGTCAGATTATGTTTCATTGTACCATCATACACTGTACTACTACATCGTAATATATTGTGGTGTGGTATCTGTATTAGTCATATATATATTAGTGCTGACCAAGTTAACGCGTTAATTTCGTGTTAACGCATTCATTAATTAACGCCGACAATTATTTTATCGCGCGTTAACGCATTTTTAAAATGTATTATTATAATTATTATTATTATTATTATTATTTTTTAATTGAAAGACAAGAGACAATACATAGACATAACAAAAAGAGGATGACAAGAACAGTGGGATAAAAGCCAGTAAACATCCTATAGTCAGACACTTACATGTTAGTGCACCTATTCAATTCAATTCAAAGCTTTATTGTCATATGTGCAGTAAAGAAACACGTTTCCCTGTACAATGAAATTCTTACTTTGCTGCCCACACTGGATGCCGTCAGAATATATAAGTAGTGTATAAAATCTAAATAGAATATAGTAAATACGAAAAAATAGAAATATAAAATTTTAAAAGAAAAAAAGAAGAAAAGTAAACTCTTTGAATGTACATTGTGCAACAGTAGCTGTAGACATAAACATTGTTGTGCAATTGAGCAGATAATTCCAGTAGGGGAGGGGGGGGGGGCGCTCTGTCCTTAAGGGGGTTCAGCTGTTCAGCAGTCTGACGGCCTGTAGGGAAGAAGGAGTTCTTGAACCTGGTGGTTCTGCATCTCACACTCCTGAACCTCCGGCCTGAGGGCAGGAGTGTGAAGAGTCCGTGCTGGGGGTGAGTGGGGTCTTTGATGATGGAGGCAGCTCTCCTGTGGACTCTGCGGTGGTAGATGCTCTGCAGAGAGGGCTGTAGTGTCCTGGTGATCTTAGACGCAGTCTTTACTACTCTCTGCAGGCGTTTGCGGTCCCACACAGTTGAGCTGCCGTACCACACGGTGATGCAGTTGGTCAAGACAGACTCAATAATGCAGCTGTAGAAGTTGCTGAGGATCTTGGGCGCCATCCCAAATTTCCTCAGCCTCCTCAGGAAATACAGCCGCTGCTGAGCCTTCTTCACCACCTGTGTGGTATTAAATGTCCAGGTGAGGTCATCACTGATATGGACCCCCAGGTATTTGAAGTTGCTCACCCTCTCAACCTCAAGACCTCGGATGGACAGTGGCTGATGTGGCCTCCTCCCCTTCCTCATACCTATATGCTGAAATTCACGGTAAACGCATTTAAACGGCACAGATCGGGAGCGAGCGAAGGACTTTGAAAGTTAGCGGAAACATTAACGTGAGACAACATCCGGTTTCTTCAGACGAACATCCGGTTTTCAGAATAAGATGCCAACAAAGTATGAATTATATTCACATTAAGTATGAAACATGCTGCCTGCATCTCGTGAACCAAATGTTATTGCCCTTTTGTTCATATAGCAGTACTTTTAAAATAAAAGTGCACAATACACTACTTTATAATTCATTATTGAACTTTGCCATAACAATGCGATATATATATATATATATATTAGTGCTGGGCAACAATTAAAATATTTAATCGCATGGATTTTTTGCGATTAATCGTGATTAATCTCATTGTCATGGCAAAGTTCAATAATGAATTATAAAGTAGTCCTCTTGTTGTTATGTATATGTATTGTCTCTTGTCTTTCAGGTTTTTTATTTTTATTTTAAAAAATGCGTTAACGCGCGATAAAATAATTGTCGGCGTTAATGAATGAATGCGTTAACGCGAAATTAACGCGTTAACTTGCCCAGCACTACACACTTCACACACACACTGAGACAAGGTTGCAGCCTCTGATTGGCTGCCTCAGAGACGAGGTGATCAGTCACTGACACAAACTTCACTGTCACCTTGAACACAGAGAAGACTCAAAGACACAAAGACTCAGGAGACAGACACAGAGACACAAAGAGACTCAGGAGACAGACACACAAAGAGACTCAGGAGACAGACACACAGAGACACACAAAGAGACTCAGGAGACAGACACACAAAGACACACAAAGAGACTCAGGAGACAGACACACAGAGACACAAAGAGACTCAGGAGACAGACACACAAAGACACACAAAGAGACTCAGGAGACAGACACACAAAGACACAAAGAGACTCAGGAGACAGACACACAGAGACACAAAGAATCCAGAGATAACTTCCCACATTGAACATCAGCGCTCCTGCTCATTTCATTCATCCTCATGTTGTGGTAGAGATGAAGGTGAAGTCCACCTTCCTCACAATCACCTTCATCCTCAGGGGAAGGTGTCTCTCACTCACACACACACACACACACACACACACACACACACACAACCCCAACAGAGTGTGTGTGTGACACTGATGACACTTATGCAGCAGTCAGCACTTTCTCGTCCCAACAGACGAAAAGAAGCTCAATGTTGTCGAATCCACTAAAATCTGTTTGCTTCACAGTTAATAAGTTCATGTTTTAGTCCTGAAGAGTCATCACACACACACACACACACACTATTCAGGTGCATAAGAAAATGAAATGCTTCTCGCTAAATGAAAAGCTACATTCATTATAGATTAGCATTATCTGCACAGAGTGTGTGAGTGTGTGTGTGTGTGTGTTGTTCAGTGATGGAGGTGCTCTAACAACACGGAGGGTTACGAGCAGGTTGTATTCATAATTAACAACATCAGGTTCCTCTACTGCAGCAGAGACCAGGACCAGACTGAACCTGCACCAAGACCCTCCTACTGCAGCAGATCCACACACACACACACACACACACGCACAATAATTAGACAGCAGCTGCAGCGGCTGAACAGCAGAAGAAGAAATGAGGAGGACGAGAAAATGAATAGAAGAAGAGAGGATCAGCTGTCGATGCTTCGCATTAATAAGGACTGAAAATAGACTATTGATGCATGCACGCACACACGCACGCACGCACACACGCACGCACGCACACGCACGCACGCACACACACACACACACACGGATGTTGACCAGCAGCAGCTCAAAAAAGGACACTTTCCTGTTTAATCAGTTCAGACTGAGGAGCTGCTTCCTGTTTGCTCATCTACGAGCTGAAGAACCAGCGACCACGAGAACCTACCAGCGCTCCCTAGAACCTTGTTAAAGACCAACAGAACCTCCTCCATAACTCAAGAACCACACTATCACCATATCAGACTCCTAGAACCTCCTAAAACCACCTCCGCAACCTGAGGAACCTGTGATGAATCCTTCACTCTGTTGAACTACCTGCTCTCCTCTCAGCTTAATCACCTCACACTTCATTACCCTCAGTGACACGCTGCTGACCTCCGCTCAGATACAGAGAGAAGAAGAAGAACAGAAGCTGCAGCGTCTCAGAAGATGAAGATCAACGAAGGTGAAGATCAACGAAGGTGAAGATCAACAAAGGTAAAGATCAACGAAGGTGAAGATCAACGAAGGTGAAGATCAACAAAGGTGAAGACCAACGAAGGTGAAGATCAACAAAGGTGAAGATCAACGAAGGTGAAGATCAACGAAGGTGAAGATCAACAAAGGTGAAGATCAACGAAGGTGAAGATCAACGAAGGTGAAGATCAACGAAGGTGAAGATCAACGAAGGTGAAGATCAACGAAGGTGAAGATCAACGAAGGTGAAGATCAACGAAGGTAAAGATCAACGAAGGTGAAGATCAACGAAGGTGAAGATCAACAAAGGTGAAGACCAACGAAGGTGAAGATCAACAAAGGTGAAGATCAACGAAGGTGAAGATCAACGAAGGTGAAGATCAACAAAGGTGAAGATCAACAAAGGTGAAGATCAACGAAGGTGAAGATCAACGAAGGTGAAGATCAACAAAGGTGAAGATCAACGAAGGTGAAGATCAACGAAGGTGAAGATCAACGAAGGTGAAGATCAACGAAGGTGAAGATCAACGAAGGTGAAGATCAACGAAGGTGAAGATCAACGAAGGTGAAGATCAACGAAGGTGAAGATCAACGAAGGTGAAGATCAACGAAGGTGAAGATCAACGAAGGTGAAGATCAACGAAGATGAAGATCAATGACAATGAATCACAGTTTAACACAGACTGATCTAAGATCTGCTCTCATTTATAAAAACAGAAAACTAATCCATGAGGCCTGAAACTCTGACCATCAAAATACCATCAAACTTCATCTCAGCGTTTGGTGAGAGAGGGTGTGTCTGTGTGTGTGAGTGTGTGTGTGTGAGTGTGTGTCTGTGTGTGTGTGTCTGTGTGTGTGAGTGTCTGTGTGTGTGAGTGTCTGTGTGTGTGAGTGTGTGTGTGTGTGTGAGAGTGTCTGTGTGAGTGTGTGTCTGTGTGTGTGAGTGTGTGTGAGTGTGTGTGTGTGAGTGTGTGTCTGTGTGTGTGTGTCTGTGTGTGTGAGTGTCTGTGTGTGAGTGTCTGTGTGTGTGAGTGTGTGTGTGTGTGTGAGTGTCTGTGTGAGTGTGTGTCTGTGTGTGTGAGTGTGTGTGAGTGAGTGTCTGTGTGTGTGAGTGTGTGTGAGTGTGTGTGTGTGTGAGTGTGTGTGTGAGTGTGTGTCTGTGTGTGTGAGTGTCTGTGTGAGTGTGTGTCTGTGTGTGTGTCTGTGTGTAATGTGAGTTTTGGCTGTTTGTTAAATAGATTAAAGAACCATGAGGAAGTTGAATCACCATGTCTGATCCTCTAACCCTGCAGCCAACACAATACATGTTAATCCAGCTCATCTCACACACACACACACACACACACATAGACACGCACACACGCAGTTTTATGAGTCATATTTCTGGAAGTGTTTTTTATTTTTACACATTTCTTCACTTCTTTCTCTCATTTTTTATTTCAGGATGGAATATTTCTCTGACTCTTTTCTCACCTGAAAACGTCTTCGACCAGGACGTTTGACCGCATATTTGTTGTATTAAAAACACTAAAGCGTCCACACACACATACACACACACACACACACACACACACACACACACACACATACACTTATTATTCAGAGTCTTTATGAAACTGGTGAGAAGCAGAACCACAAACAGCAGCTGGTTTGTATATTATAATAGTCTAATAGTATAAAACGTAAACAGAGATTTAGATTAAATAATCAGAATATTTTCCTCCGTGTCGCAGAAAACTTTTCTGCCGATGAGGAAATTATTATGATAAATGGAGACGGAGACACATTTGTGGGAGAAGATGATGATGTTGGGTTTTGCAGGAATGGGCTGAAAAAAAACGGTTCAGACTGAAAAATAACTTTTTAAACGGTTTCCTGCAGAGAAAAGGTCAGAGCTGTTTGTTTCACTGTGAAGCTGCTTTATATCATTAATTGGTGGGGTTTGTGGTCTTTATGTGGAAGGGAGAATATGAACAAAATGATGCAGTGCACAGGAACAACAGAACTAAACTAACTGTGAGGCTCTAAAAATAACCAAGGACAAAACCAGGATGAAGGCCAACAAAACCAAGATGAAGGCCAACAAAACCAAGATGAAGGCCAACAAAACCAAGATGAAGGCCAACAAAACCAAGATGAAGGCCAACAAAACCAAGATGAAGGCCATCAAAACCAAGATGAAGGCCAACAAAACCAAGATGAAGGCCAACAAAACCAAGATGAAGGCCAACAAAACCAGGATGAAGGCCATCAAAACCAAGATGAAGGCCAACAAAACCAAGATGAAGGCCAACAAAACCAAGATGAAGGCCAACAAAACCAAGATGAAGGCCAACAAAACCAAGATGAAGGCCAACAAAACCAGGATGAAGGCCAACAAAACCAAGATGGAGGCCAACAAAACCAAGATGAAGGCCAACAAAACCAGGATGAAGGCCAACAAAACCAGGATGAAGGCCAACAAAACCAAGATGAAGGCCAACAAAACCAAGATGAAGGCCAACAAAACCAGGATGAAGGCCAACAAAACCAGGATGAAGGCCAACAAAACCAGGATGAAGGCCAACAAAACCAGGATGAAGGCCAACAAAACCAAGATGAAGGCCAACAAAACCAAGATGAAGGCCAACAAAACCAGGATGAAGGCCAACAAAACCAAGATGAAGGCCAACAAAACCAGGATGAAGGCCAACAAAACCAAGATGAAGGCCAACAAAACCAAGATGAAGGCCAACAAAACCAAGATGAAGGCCAACAAAACCAGGATGAAGGCCAACAAAACCAAGATGAAGGCCAACAAAACCAGGATGAAGGCCAACAAAACCAAGATGAAGGCCAACAAAACCAAGATGAAGGCCAACAAAACCAAGATGAAGGCCAACAAAACCAGGATGAAGGCCAACAAAACCAAGATGAAGGCCAACAAAACCAAGATGAAGGCCAACAAAACCAGGATGAAGGCCAACAAAACCAAGATGAAGGCCAACAAAACCAAGATGAAGGCCAACAAAACCAAGATGAAGGCCAACAAAACCAGGATGAAGGCCATCAAAACCAAGATGAAGGCCAACAAAACCAAGATGAAGGCCAGGTTGGTGCAACATGTTACTCTAATGTGTTGCAGTGATATGTTGGTGCAACATGTTACTCTAATGTGTTGCAGTGATTTGTTGGTGCAACATGTTACTCTAATGTGTTGCAGTGATATGTTGGTGCAACATGTTACTCTAATGTGTTGCAGTGATTTGTTGGTGCAACATGTTACTCTAATGTGTTGCAGTGATATGTTGGTGCAACATGTTACTCTAATGTGTTGCAGTGATATGTTGCTGCAACATGTTACTCTAATGTGTTGCAGTGATATGTTGCTGCAACATGTTACTCTAATGTGTTGCAGTGATTTGTTGGTGCAACATGTTACTCTAATGTGTTGCAGTGATTTGTTGGTGCAACATGTTACTCTAATGTGTTGCAGTGATATGTTGGTACAACATGTTACTCTAATGTGTTGCAGTGATATGTTGCTGCAACATGTTACTCTAATGTGTTGCAGTGATATGTTGCTGCAACATGTTACTCTAATGTGTTGCAGTGATTTGTTGGTGCAACATGTTACTCTAATGTGTTGCAGTGATTTGTTGGTGCAACATGTTACTCTAATGTGTTGCAGTGATTTGTTGGTGCAACATGTTACTCTAATGTGTTGCAGTGATATGTTGGTGCAACATGTTACTCTAATGTGTTGCAGTGATATGTTGCTGCAACATGTTACTCTAATGTGTTGCAGTGATATGTTGCTGCAACATGTTACTCTAATGTGTTGCAGTGATTTGTTGGTGCAACATGTTACTCTAATGTGTTGCAGTGATATGTTGCTGCAACATGTTACTCTAATGTGTTGCAGTGATATGTTGGTGCAACATGTTACTCTAATGTGTTGCAGTGATATGTTGCTGCAACATGTTGCTACTGCAGCTGGGACTCAGTTTGCGATAAATAACAGCTGTTTATCTCAACATCTACTTTGATGTATTCTTACTATTACAGTGTGTACTTTGTTGTACTAATACACCGCTTATTACCTAATAAATGTGAGGACAGCAGCCAAATCTACCGCCAAATCTACCGTTTGATTTAAAATATACATAAATATAAATATATATTTATATGATATGAAACGAGAATGTTTCCTCATATTTGTGCCAACGACGTCTCTGATTTTCAAAGTTTTGAAGTCTGAAATTGAAACTGGGTCTCACATGGACAGAACTATAAAAACACTGCCAACTCCCACAATGCACCACAACTCTTTCTTCTTCTTCTCTGGGTTCAAAGCAGGACGATAAAACAAACAGACATTTACTGTAAATGATTATTGTCTTTAAGGATTGAGGGTGTAGTTTTACTGCTCAGTCAGCTTATTAAAGAGGAACGAGAAGAAAGCAGATTTACTAAAGAACTAAATAAATTCGTGGAAGCTGTGACTTCAGAGGATTAAAACAATCTGAAAACTTTGTTCTACGAGGTGTCTTTGAACGCCTCACAGCTATAAATAACCTGCTGCAGATAACAGAGTTCTCTATGAGTCCTGCAGGACCAGGACCAACACCAGGACCCTGTGGCTCTCAGAGATCCTGAAGGACTGAGACAGAAGATTAGAACCAGTGATGAAGGTGAGAGAGGATGATGAAGACCTTCTTCTTCTTCTCTACAAGATTTAAAGGAAGATGAGAGCTCAAGAACCTCAAGAAGAAGAAAGAGAAGGAGGAAGAGCATGAGGAGGAAGGAGAAGGAGACAAAGAAGAGGAAGAAGAAGAAGAAGAAGAAGAAGAAGAGGAGGTGGAGGAGGACGGAGCTAACTGGACTGTTCTGGATTCTTTCTTTTTTAATAGGAACACAAGTGTTTAATGTAAGTATCTTGTGTAGAGGGATGAGCAGAAAACCTCGGGGGTGATGAAGTTAATTAAACACGGAGGACACACACACACACACACACACACACACACACACACAGTGAACAAAACTACACTTGTTACTGGTTCAGACCTTCAGCAGTAAAAGGAAACAGGAATGTTTCCAGCTGAGAGGAGGTTTCTCTTCAGACCAGAACCCAGAGACCAGATCAGTGAACAGGAAGTGGCTCCACGACTCGACCCGTCGGGACAGAATCAGACGGTTTAGAGAGCAGATCTACGGACTGTCCAACATCCAACAACAGGAAGTTCAGTTGAACCTCTCTGATCCTGTTCCTGTACTCTGACTCTGATGATGTAAGAGCTTCGTGAATAATTCAATCAGCTCAATTACCAACAAACAGCTCGTGAAGGATCAGCTGGCACGACCTCTTTAATCACATCACCGCTCGGCCTTCTGGGAGATGTGGTTTTCTGAGCATGTTTGAACTGATCACACGAGTGTTTATGATTTAAACTCCAGCCCACGCGGTCACGTCTGTGTCTCTGGAGGACTCTGGATCGTTCTACACACTACACTCGTCCTTTAAACATGGACGCAAGAATCACATCTCACACAGGACTCGAACCCCGGTCTCCTGGGTGAAGGTGTCACTTCTAAACGGAACCTAAACGGAACAATACTCTTCAGGTTATTACTATAAAGGTGGACGTCTTCAGGTACATTTAGAAACTGTGATCTGTAAGTGAGAGCAGAGCTGAGGACGAAGACGAGGAAGCTCTCGATGTGAGAAATACTGAAGCGAGATGTTTTTAATCATCAGATGAAGTGATGCGACGTGATAATCAGATTCTCTCTCACAAACACTAACAGCTTCCCTCAGGCTCTCAACCAATCACAGCCCTGGGACCTGAACACCCCCCCCCCCCACCACACACACACACACACACATATTAAAGCCTGACACGCTCTGTAACGCTGATCCAATCAGCAGAAGAAGAAGAACCAATCAGCATTCAGAGCTCAGAGAGATGTTTAATGATGTGTGATGGGAAGAAACGTTAAATCAGCTGACGTGTCCGTATATTTATACAGACAGAGACAGACAGACGGAGACAGACAGACGGACAGAGAGACAGAACGTGATAGATAATGTCCTTCAGAGACTCAGACCTCGTTACTGAACATCAGTGTTTTTCTGTTAATTTAACGTTGTCAATAAACATAAAGAGTTCTGTAGAACATGAATATTAGAGCTGCTGTATTGATCAACACATATATATATATATATATATATATATATATATACGTATATATATATATGTATATATACGTATATATATATATGTATATATACGTATATATATATATATATATATATATATATACATATATATATATACATATATATATGTATATAGATATATATACATATATATATCTATATCTATATATATATATGTATATATATATATAGATATACGTATATATATATATGTATATATATATATAGATATACGTATATATATATATATATATACATATATATATGTATATAGATATATATACATATATATATCTATATCTATATATATATATGTATATATATATATATATACATATATATATGTATATAGATATATATACATATATATATCTATATCTATATATATATATATATATATATATATATATATACGTATATATATATATGTATATATACGTATATATATATATGTATATATACGTATATATATATATATATATATATATATACATATATATATGTATATAGATATATATACATATATATATCTATATCTATATATATATATGTATATATATATATATATATATATGTGTTGATCACCTGGTCACTGTGCTGACTCAGCATGTGAAGGTTTCTGGTCATGTGACCTGTAGATCACCCCTCATTGGTTAATCAATACGTGTGTGTGTCATCATCATCCACTCGTTCATCACTTAATACGAGACGTTCTGATTGGCTCGTTAACTCTGAG
>JAFEUB010001376.1:350000-362500 GCA_024529925.1 Ophthalmolycus amberensis | reverse complement strand
TTCTATTGTGAAAAAACAATAGCCGTGTGTGTGTGTGTCTGTGTGTGTGTGTCTGTGAGTGTGTGTGTGTGAGTGTGTGTGTGTCTGTGTGTGTCTGTGTGTGTGTTTAGGATTGTATTTGTTTTAGACTCGGTACATAAAACATTGTTTAACTCCTCATCTGCATCTAATTACTTGGTTAAAACACATTAAAAATCATAATTTGGTAAATGTAAGTATATACTGTATGTATTTGTACAAGTGTATTTTGTGTTTTAAGGACCTGAAGGATCCGCGTACACAAACATGATCCATAAATAAGATCTCTGTTCTTTCATGTGTCTCCAGATGTTTCACATCTTTTATCAACTTAACAAGCTGAGAGCCAATCAGATCGCTCCGTCCCTGCCGTCGCCAAGGCAACTGATTTACCCTCTGGCCCCGAGTCTGGTCTTTGTGTTCCAGGTTCACCTGCTGACGTTCAAACAGAGAGGAGGTCTCACTCTGAGGATACAAGTACTGTTGCTCAATACTGTCAATAGCTATGATAAACCAAGCTATTGTTGCAACATGTTGGTGCAACATGTTGCTCTAACGGGTTGCAGTGATATGTTGGTGCAACATGTTGCTGTGTTGCAGGGATATGTTGATGCAACATGTTGCTCTAACGGGTTGCAGTGATATGTTGGTGCAACATGTTGCTCTAACGGGTTGCAGTGATATGTTGGTGCAACATGTTGCTCTGTCTTGCAGTGATATGTTGGTGCAACATGTTACTCTGTGTTGCAGTGATATGTTGGTGCAACATGTTGCTCTAACGGGTTGCAGTGATATGTTGGTGCAACATGTTGCTCTGTGTTGCAGTGATATGTTGGTGCAACATGTTGCTCTATGTTGCAGTGATAATTTGGTGCAACATGTTGCTCTAACGGGTTGCTTCAGTGTGCTCCTCCTCCTCTCCTCCAGGTGTGACTAGAGGTTGGGGGCGGGGCCACAGGTCACATGCCCTGCAGGTACAGACAGGTGATCTGTGCCACCGAATCCCCCGGTGGAGGACTGACCGGAGATCAGGTCACACAGTGAAACCTGATCCTGGTCCAGGTCCCAAACAGACCAGGATCATAACAGCTGACAGGTGAGGTCTCGTTTCTTAAAGGTGTAGCGACACGTGAGTTCATTCGGAGAACGATGCTGAGTCATCATGTTCTCATTCTACACACACACACACACACTAGCAGCTTGTTGTGAATGAAAGCTGCTCTATCAATAATAACAAATGTATCTTGTTCCTGATTTTTAAATCAACAGGTTCATATTCATATGAATGTATTAATATTCATATTTATAAATCAGAGTTTTTCTGTCCAGCTGTAAAAGAAGGATCATCAACACGTTTCGTCTCATATTTTTATCTCTTAGTGTCTCGTTCTGCTGACATCAGCAGGTCTGACATCCCAGAATGCCGAGCGAGAGAAGAAGAAGAAAGACTGGAGTGTCTTTGTGTCTCACTTCGTCCCAGTGGACATGTTGTCTTTAATAATGTGTGTGTGTGTGTGTGTGTATTCATATTCACATCATCTCTGGATCAATGATTCTCAACTTTCTGCATATTTTTTCATTTCTGTCTAAAAGCTGAACGACTAAATTGTTTTCCTGTCGGTTTTGTCACAAAGTGTGTGTGTGTGTGTGTCTTTAATTAGCAGCATTAACGGCTCAGAAGAAGAGAAGAAGTCATGAAGAAGAAGAGGAAGAGCTCAGCTGTGATTTTCTGAAGCAGGTTGTTTGTTTCTGATCCTCAAAGTGAAGAGATTTACTCTGAGCGCGCTCAGTGCAGACGGAGGTTACACACACACACACACACACACACACACACACACACACACACAGTTGTGTCTAACGATCAATAAGCTGCAGACTGTTTGTCCAAGTCTTTCAAAATAAAACTTTAAAGATCTTCATCTGAACATCAATCTGTTCTCAGATAAACACGAAGAGTAACGTGACGTGAGTCATAGATATGATGTCATCAGAATGAAGACAACAGAAGACAGATGGAGGTGAACGAATCCAACAAACACCAACGATTCTTCTTCATGTGAAACTTCTGATCTTCAGAAACACAAAACATCTAAAACTAAATAGTTCTGAACGGAGTCGTTTCCTGCAGACGGAACTTTATTTTGAAAAGACTGTTTTCATGAAACGAGAGGAAATCATCCGAAACTCATGAGTCTGTTCAACTTCAGCACCATGGACAGAGACACAGAGAGGAGGAGGAGGTGGGGGAGGAGGAGGAGGAGGAAGAGGAAGAGGAAGAGGAGGAAGAGGAGGAGGATCAACAGGTTCAAACTGTGGGACTTTAAACAACAGGAAGTGAAAGCAGAACTTAGTTTAGTCACTAAACTACTAAACTACCGGAGCTTTCAGCTAAAAACACAAACTCAAGTTCTCTCTTCAGAACTTCTGAGACCCCCCCCCCCCCCCCACCCCCACCACCACCTACCCCAGCGTGGTCATGGTGACGATGGTGTACCAGAAGGCTGCTGGGATGCTGGTGAACTTGCTCGCGCTGGACCCTTTCTCCGCGTAGAACATGACGGTGGCGAAGATGATGATGGCCATCGTGAGGCTGAAGAGCAGGAAGCCCAGCTCCGACGCGCAGCTCTTCAGCGTGTAGCCCAGGATGCGAAGTCCCGCGGAGTGTCGCGAGAACTTGAAGATCCGAAAGACCCTGAAGACGCGCAGCGTGACGAAGGCGCCGCTCACGTCCTCGTTGTCCGCCATCACGAGGCCGATGTAGTACGGCATGATGGCCACCACGTCGATGACGCTCATCACGCTCTTCATGAACCGGTACCGGCTCGGTGCCACGAGCAGCCGCAGCAGGTACTCCACCGTGAAGATCATGACGCACGCGGTGTCCAGGCAGAAGAAGGCCAGCGCGTACCGCTCGCCGCACGACACCTCGCGGACGCGGTTGGGCTCCGCGCCGCACGGGACCGTCTCCGCCACGTTGGCGAGCACCGACACCGCGATGAAGAAGCCGGTGACGTAGTAGAAGACCAGCGCCATGGTGGAAGTGTGCGGGTTCTCGAAGGCCCGCCACAGGGTCTCCCGGAAGCCCAGGTCCGCCGCCACCAGGTCTTTGGTCTGGTCCTCCTCGTCGTCCTGGATCCGCTCCTGGTTCTCCCGCCGCCGGTCCTTGTACTCCTCGTAGCAGCAGTCCCCGATGATCTCCGGGATGATGCCGAAGAACGCGAGCTCCTCGTCGTACGCGGAGATGCACTCCTGCCGCGGGTAGTGCAGCTTCCCGGTGCGGTAGAAGTTCAGCACGTGGCGGAAGATGTCCGCGTCGCGGTCGAAGAAGTACTCGTTGGTGTCCTCGTGGAAGAAGAAGTCCAGCTCCGTGCTGCCCAGCAGGGTGTCCGGGTACCGCTCCAGAGTGTCCCGCCACGTCTGGAACTTTGTTCCGCTCACGTTGATGACGATGAGCCCCGCGTGGCCGCGCCGCTGCTGCTTCGGCGGAACCGGCATCGGCGTGCTGGCCACCGGCATCCAGCCGATGGCCGCCGCGCGGGCGAACGGCAGCCACGCCGCCACTCCTCCTGCCATGCTGGTCCTGGTCCCGGACCTGGTCCCGGAGCTCGTTAGAGGAAGATTCACGGAGCCCCGGAGCAGCGAGGGTGCATCTGGCGACGGACGGAACCGATCAGTTTCTCCGGGACACGAAGAGGATTTTACGCACAAGACGATGCGTAAAACAAACAAATCCGCACGTGATCAGCGAGTCCTCATCAGTCCGGTATTGTTTGTTTTAATACAAACAGGAAGAAGAATCCAAACTAAGTCACATCCAGACAGAGACACTTCAGTTTTCAACTAAAATCCGGTTCCGGTCCTGAAACTCCCGGTCTGTGTTCGTAGTGTCTCCCTCCAGCTGCAACAAGTCCAGCAGGAGCATCAGGAGACCCGGACCCGGAGCGGCCACAGATCCGCTGCAGGCATGATCCCCACCGGAGTCTTCCGGTCCCCGAACTGGTCCCGCAGTGAGCTGCGACAAGTGTGTGTTCCCCCCGCGGAGAGAGAGAATCCTCCCGAGCCGAGCGGAGAAACAGAAGCGACAGCGGCTCGTCCTCCGGTCACTGCTGGAGAGAGGAACGGAAACCTCTCTCGCTGTCTCTCCCCCCCACCCTCTCCGGTTGTTGTGGGCGTGTCTCTGGAGAACCCGCGCAGGTCTCGGAGACTCTTTTACGCACAGAGTACCGCGCCTCTCTCTCCGGATCTAATGTGTTCCGGTACACATGGTGATTATGTTTCAGGGTGCGTTTGGTAATCAGCCCCGGGCGGTGACAACAGGCGGTCTGCGCGCTCCCGATTTTTTAAGGCAGCCGCAGGGAGCGCGCGCGGAGGTCTCCGTCCAGATCTTTGGTGTTTTTTCAGGAGGATCCGGATCAGATCTGTTTCATCCGTCACTTCATCACCTGGAGGATACAAAACACACATCCAGTCACACACATCCGGTCTTCTTCTTCCTCCTCCTCTTCATCCTCTTCCTCTAACTTTACTCAAACAAACTGCAGTAAAACCTGTAAAAAATCTAAAAATACACAAACTACCTGAACTCATCATGACGAGGAAGATGCTGATGAAGAGCTGATGATGTCACCTCAGAGCTATCACAGAGCAACAGTTTAGGGCTGTTTGTGAAGCATCATGTCTGTCACACACACACACACAGTTCATCTCCTCCATCAGCAGTCAGAGAGGTGAAGACTGGAGGCAGGAGGTCTCACTCTGCTCCTAAATCACTGAACAAAAACAAGCCAGAGGAGCTCAGATCAATGCTGTGTGTGTGTGTGTATTTACATTACACTGAAGGTCCCTATGTGCGCACTGAGCCATCAATCAATATACTTGATCCCATCCAACACATGTTCACATGTTTCACCACCACCCATCCAACACATGTTCACATGTTTCACCACCACCCATCCAACACATGTTCACATGTTTCACCACCACCCATCCAACACATGTTCACATGTTTCACCACCACCCATCCAACACATGTTCACATGTTTCACCACCACCCATCCAACACATGTTCACATGTTTCATCCCCATCCATCCAACACATGTTTCACCACCACCCATCCAACACATGTTCACATGTTTCATCCCCGTCCATCCAACACATGTTCACATGTTTCACCACCACCCATCCAACACATGTTCACATGTTTCATCACCGTCCATCCAACACATGTTCACATGTTTCATCACCGTCCATCCAACACATGTTCACATGTTTCACCACCACCCATCCAACACATGTTCACATGTTTCACCACCACCCATCCAACACATGTTCACATGTTTCATCACCGTCCATCCAACACATGTTCACATGTTTCACCACCACCCATCCAACACATGTTCACATGTTTCACCACCACCCATCCAACACATGTTCACATGTTTCACCACCACCCATCCAACACATGTTCACATGTTTCATCACCGTTCATCCAACACATGTTCACATGTTTCATCCCCGTCCATCCAACACATGTTCACATGTTTCATCCCCGTCCATCCAACACATGTTTCATCCCCGCCCATCCAACACATGTTCACATGTTTCATCCCCGTCCATCCAACACATGTTCACATGTTTCATCACCGTCCATCCAACACATGTTCACATGTTTAATCCCCGTCCATCCAACACATGTTCACATGTTTCATCCCCGTCCATCCAACACATGTTCACATGTTTCATCCCCGTCCATCCAACACATGTTCACATGTTTCATCCCCGTCCATCCAACACATGTTCACATGTTTCATCCCCGTCCATCCAACACATGTTCACATGTTTCATCCCCGTCCATCCAACACATGTTCACATGTTTCATCCCCGTCCATCCAACACATGTTCACATGTTTCATCCCCGTCCATCCAACACATGTTCTCACGTTTCATCCCCGTCCATCCAACACATGTTCTCACGTTTCATCCCCGTCCATCCAACACATGTTCACATGTTTCATCCCCGTCCATCCAACACATGTTCACATGTTTCATCCCCGTCCATCCAACACATGTTCACATGTTTCATCCCCGTCCATCCAACACATGTTCTCATGTTTCATCCCCGTCCATCCAACACATGTTCACATGTTTCATCCCCGTCCATCCAACACATGTTCACATGTTTCACCACCACCCATCCAACACATGTTCACATGTTTCACCACCACCCATCCAACACATGTTCACATGTTTCATCACCGTTCATCCAACACATGTTCACATGTTTCATCCCCGTCCATCCAACACATGTTCACATGTTTCATCCCCGTCCATCCAACACATGTTTCATCCCCGCCCATCCAACACATGTTCACATGTTTCATCCCCGTCCATCCAACACATGTTCACATGTTTCATCACCGTCCATCCAACACATGTTCACATGTTTAATCCCCGTCCATCCAACACATGTTCACATGTTTCATCCCCGTCCATCCAACACATGTTCACATGTTTCATCCCCGTCCATCCAACACATGTTCACATGTTTCATCCCCGTCCATCCAACACATGTTTCATCCCCGCCCATCCAAAACATGTTCACATGTTTCATCCCCGTCCATCCAACACATGTTCACGTTTCATCCCCGTCCATCCAACACATGTTCACATGTTTCATCCCCGTCCATCCAACACATGTTCACGTTTCATCCCCGTCCATCCAACACATGTTCACATGTTTCATCCCCGTCCATCCAACACATGTTCACATGTTTCATCCCCGTCCATCCAACACATGTTCACATGTTTCACCACCACCCATCCAACACATGTTCACATGTTTCATCCCCGTCCATCCAACACATGTTCACATGTTTCATCCCCGTCCATCCAACACATGTTCACATGTTTCATCCCCGTCCATCCAACACATGTTCACATGTTTCATCCCCGTCCATCCAACACATGTTCACATGTTTCATCCCCGTCCATCCAACACATGTTCACATGTTTCATCCCCGTCCATCCAACACATGTTCACATGTTTCATCCCCGCCCATCCAACACATGTTCACATGTTTCATCCCCGTCCATCCAACACATGTTCACATGTTTCATCCCCGTCCATCCAACACATGTTCACGTTTCATCCCCGTCCATCCAACACATGTTCACATGTTTCACCACCACCCATCCAACACATGTTCACATGTTTCATCCCCGTCCATCCAACACATGTTTCATCCCCGCCCATCCAACACATGTTCACGTTTCATCCCCGTCCATCCAACACATGTTCTCACGTTTCATCCCCGTCCATCCAACACATGTTCACATGTTTCATCCCCGTCCATCCAACACATGTTCACATGTTTCACCACCACCCATCCAACACATGTTCACGTTTCATCCCCGTCCATCCAACACATGTTCACATGTTTCATCCCCGTCCATCCAACACATGTTCACATGTTTCATCCCCGTCCATCCAACACATGTTCACATGTTTCATCCCCGTCCATCCAACACATGTTCACATGTTTCATCCCCGTCCATCCAACACATGTTCTCACGTTTCATCCCCGTCCATCCAACACATGTTCTCACGTTTCATCCCCGTCCATCCAACACATGTTCACATGTTTCATCCCCGTCCATCCAACACATGTTCACATGTTTCATCCCCGTCCATCCAACACATGTTCACATGTTTCATCCCCGTCCATCCAACACATGTTCACATGTTTCACCACCACCCATCCAACACGTTTCATCCCCGTCCATCCAACACATGTTTCATCCCCGTCCATCCAACACATGTTCTCATGTTTCATCCCCGTCCATCCAACACATGTTCACATGTTTCATCCCCGTCCATCCAACACATGTTCACATGTTTCACCACCACCCATCCAACACGTTTCATCCCCGTCCATCCAACACATGTTTCATCCCCGTCCATCCAACACATGTTCACGTTTCATCCCCGTCCATCCAACACATGTTCACATGTTTCATCACCACCCATCCAACACATGTTCACATGTTTCATTAATATGTCAGATGAACTCCCATCAGACTGTAGAAACCCCTCCTCTGTGTAAATCCTGATTCTCTTCATCACTCTCTCATCCTCACAGGATTTATTGTGTTCAGCCTCCTGTCGTTTATTGTTGGCCGGCGTATAAATAAAGACGATCACATTTAGTCTTTTTATAAATAGCTGAGTCAGTGAATAATTCTGTGATGTGTTCAGTTTCTATAAGAGGCTCAGAGAGATGAATGAAAACAGAGTGATGAAGATACAGACTAACGTTCCACAGCCGTCCTGTGATTGTGTTTCTTGCGTTACAATCGTTTCTCTCGGTTTATCTTTCTGTTAGCAGACAAACACGTCTGTCCGGCTGATATGAAATATAAGACGTCAGAGAGCTGGAGGAGGAGAAACAATGTGACACCAGCAACCGGATGAAACAAGCAAACTAAACAATAGTTCTTCATTGTTCTCTCGATTTGTCTCATTAAGTAATTATGAGATCAGGGAATAATAATCAGGCTTCATCCATCTTGTGAAGAGCTCGTTGAGGAATATAGTCTCACTGGATAGAATACCTTTATCTTACATGGCAATAAGTATTTTACTGTCATAAGGCGATTCAAGAAAATACGATAAGGGTGCAGTTTTCTAAATATTGAGGTTGTTTTTTAATTATTATGTTGAATAAACGTTCACGTTTAAAGACCATTAGCTAAATTGGAAAACAGAAAACATAGAATGACATCTTCTATTCTTTTCATCTTCATCATCATAAAACCCAAATATTTAAAGTTACACAAACAAATGCTCGAACATTTTAAATACTGACTGAAGTCTCCATCATTAGCTTGGTGCTAATACACAAGCTAACACGGATATTATTGTTAAAGATTTTGACATATTTTACATCCATAACATTTGAAACAGCTCGTGTTGTTACGTGAATATGTGTTATAGAGACTTTCATACCAATAACAGATATGAG
Organism: Ophthalmolycus amberensis; assembly: GCA_024529925.1. Lineage (NCBI taxonomy): Eukaryota > Metazoa > Chordata > Actinopteri > Perciformes > Zoarcidae > Ophthalmolycus > Ophthalmolycus amberensis. The sequence goes on along the minus strand of JAFEUB010001376.1, from coordinate 353,461 downwards.
TCTGTTCACAAAGAGGAGAAGTTATAAATATCAGAAGAGAATAAAGGAAGATTAAAACCAAACAGACTTTAATCTGCAGTCGAGTCACATTAAAGATCAGAGACAAACAGGGTCTATGGAGACGTTCTCCTGAAGGTCCAATTACAGCTCATTAGTCTCAGGTATCAATTAGAAGTGAGGCCAGCTGGGACACACACACGCACACGCGCACACACACACACACACCAGAGGGGTTGTGGTGTCATTTTACAGAGATAGAAGTAATTAAAGTACATTCATCTCTCAGTAATGTTCATGTTGCCTACAGGACTGAACAACATTCAGTCAGTCACAGCTGAGACACAGCAGAGACACAGCAGAGACACACCTGAGACACAGCAGAGACACACCTGAGACACAGCAGAGACACAGCTGAGACACAGCAGAGACACACCTGAGACACAGCAGAGACACAGCTGAGACACACCTGAGACACAGCAGAGACACAGCTGAGACACAGCAGAGACACACCTGAGACACAGCAGAGACACAGCTGAGACACAGCAGAGACACACCTGAGACACAGCAGAGACACACCTGAGACACAGCAGAGACACAGCTGAGACACAGCAGAGACACACCTGAGACACAGCAGAGACACAGCTGAGACACACCTGAGACACAGCAGAGACACAGCTGAGACACAGCAGAGACACACCTGAGACACAGCAGAGACACAGCTGAGACACACCTGAGACACAGCAGAGACACACCTGAGACACACCTGAGACACAGCAGAGACACAGCAGAGACACAGCAGAGACACACCTGAGACACAGCAGAGACACACCTGAGACACAGCAGAGACACAGCTGAGACACACCTGAGACACACCTGAGACACAGCAGAGACACAGCAGAGACACAGCAGAGACACACCTGAGACACAGCAGAGACACACCTGAGACACAGCTGAGACACACCTGAGACACAGCAGAGACACACCTGAGACACAGCAGAGACACACCTGAGACACAGCAGAGACACAGCTGAGACACACCTGAGACACAGCAGAGACACAGCAGAGACACACCTGAGACACAGCAGAGACACACCTGAGACACAGCAGAGACACACCTGAGACACAGCAGAGACACACCTGAGACACAGCAGAGACACACCTGAGACACAGCAGAGACACACCTGAGACACACCTGAGACACACCTGAGACACAGCAGAGACACAGCAGAGACACAGCTGAGACACACCTGAGACACAGCAGAGACACACCTGAGACACAGCAGAGACACACCTGAGACACACAGCAGAGACACACCTGAGACACAGCAGAGACACACCTGAGACACACAGCAGAGACACACCTGAGACACAGCAGAGACACACCTGAGACACAGCAGAGACACACCTGAGACACACAGCAGAGACACACCTGAGACACAGCAGAGACACACCTGAGACACACAGCAGAGACACACCTGAGACACAGCAGAGACACACCTGAGACACAGCAGAGACACACCTGAGACACACAGCAGAGACACACCTGAGACACAGCAGAGACACTCCTGAGACACACCTGAGACACAGCAGAGACACTCCTGAGACACACCTGAGACACACCTGAGACACTCCTGAGACACACCTGAGACACTCAGCAGAGACACACAGCAGAGACACACCTGAGACACAGCAGAGACACTCCTGAGACACAGCAGAGACACACCTGAGACACAGCAGAGACACACCTGAGACACAGCAGAGACACACCTGAGACACAGCAGAGACACACCTGAGACACACAGCAGAGACACACCTGAGACACAGCAGAGGCACTCCTGAGACACTCCTGAGACACACACCTGAGACACAGCAGAGACACACCTGAGACACTCCTGAGACACACCTGAGACACACAGCAGAGACACAGCAGAGACACACCTGAGACACTCCTGAGACACACCTGAGACACTCCTGAGACACACAGCAGAGACACACCAGAGACACACCTGAGACACTCCTGAGACACACAGCAGAGACACACAGCAGAGACACACCTGAGACACACAGCAGAGACACACCTGAGACACACAGCAGAGACACACCAGAGACACTCCTGAGACACACAGCAGAGACACACCTGAGACACACAGCAGAGACACACCAGAGACACTCCTGAGACACACAGCAGAGACACACCTGAGACACACAGCAGAGACACACCAGAGACACTCCAGAGACACACCAGAGACACTCCTGAGACACTCCTGAGACACACAGCAGAGACACACACCAGACACACACCAGAGACACACCAGAGACACTCCTGAGACACTCCTGAGACACACAGCAGAGACACACAGCAGAGACACACCTGAGACACACAGCAGAGACACTCCTGAGACACACAGCAGAGACACACACAGCAGAGACACACCAGAGACACACCTGAGACACACAGCAGAGACACACACCAGAGACACACCAGAGACACACACCAGAGACACACAGCAGAGACACACCTGAGACACACAGCAGAGACACACCTGAGACACTCCTGAGACACACAGCAGAGACACACAGCAGAGACACACCTGAGACACACAGCAGAGACACACCTGAGACACTCCTGAGACACAGCAGAGACACACCTGAGACACACAGCAGAGACACACCAGAGACACTCCAGAGACACACACCTGAGACACATTGGACCTGACCACCTCAACAACCTCTACCAGGGTTGTGGATCAGTCCATAGACCATGTCCCCTCCACAGAGGACCGGTCAGATTGTACCTGTATTATTAATAACCTCCATGTTTAGACGTGTTGTTGTTGTTGTTGTTGCCTTTGGCATAAAGAAAACATGTCGTTATTTATTTATTGTACGAAACGAAGGCAAAGAAGCAGTTGCTCATTAAATACGTATTAAAAGAATATTGCATCATGTTATGCTCACCTTTATTTTACTAGTATACATCCTGTACATCTGTAGATTAAGTTTTTCTTAATGAAACTTCTTTCTAGTAGTTATACTTTTTATTACAGAATAAAAGCTCCACCACTTCCTTCAGAATAAAAGCTCTGTCGATTACTTCAGAAGAAAGGCACCATCTGTCCCTTCAGAATAAAAGCACCATATCTTCCTTCAAAATAAGAGCTCCATCTATTCCTTCAGAACTTGAGCAGTTAACTCAAACAGCAGGATTTAGATTCATTGAATCAAATTTAAATTAATTTATTTCCATAGCCCAAAAATCACAAGTCTCATATTCTGACCTCTGACCTTCGCTCCGTCCTGAACTCGACATGATGTTCTAAGGTGAGAACGTCTTTACATCTCTGATCCCTCCAAACACTTCTCAACATCGAAGAGCTTCACATCAACAGTCGAGCTCATCCGTCAGATTAATATCTGCTGTGAAGACATTTATGATTCACTTTGAACCGAGACCTTCAGAG